>WAAE01024584.1:0-28497 GCA_013400495.1 Nicator chloris
TATTAAATACATATTTATTTGATTTATTTTTTAATTCCAAACTCTTTGTGAGGTCAGATTATTTGGACCTTTTCTAATCAAGTGTTTCTTTCACTGCCTTCCACCATTAAAAAAATCATATCTCCTCGTAAACACAGAAGTTTACCTTTTAAGTGTGCACTCTTGTTTCCACCTTTAGTCCTTGTCAGGGCATACAGATATAATGAGAGGGTACTTTGCATGGACACTCAAATACAAAACACCTTTGGGCTGGTATGCTTGCAAGGATTTACCTTTTTTCCTTGATGTTTTCTCCAATTTACTATTTTCCTTTGTGAATTCTATTGGTAATTTTAATGATTTTTCACATTTAGAGTTATTTGCACAATAACTCTAATACTTGTAAATATTGAGCTCTGATGCCAAGTTCTTCTGTCAAAGCTAACAGTGGTAGGGATATCCCTTAGCAACACATACATATCTGAGGTAACTTTAATATAGCCATGATAATTTATCTAGTTTTTACTTTAAAGCAAAAGGAACACAGGTGGGCTGAGGTTATGAGAGATCTTGAGATCATCTAACCTACCTGCCCTGCTTAAAGCTGGCAGTGCAGTGCCCTGTCCAATCAGGTTTTGTGTATCTCCAGAGATGGAAACAATACTATGGACAACATGTTCCGCTACCATTGTACAAACAAACAAATAAACAAAATAACCTTATATTTCAGTGAAATTTCCTGTGTTTCAGTTTCTGTGCAAGGTCTTTTTTCCTTACTCTGGGTGCCACTGAGAAGTCTGTCTCTCTTTTTCACCAATCAGGTATTTCCCGAAAGTAAAATCCCATATATTCATTATAATGTTCATACCATTAAAACAGCAGATTTCAAGACTAAAATTATTGTTTATGGAACAGGTAAGGAGTAGGGGTTTTTTCTGCTGCCTATCTGCACTTATCATTGAAAGGCCTTCTGATTTCTGTTAAAATTATACTTAGATTCAGGTTAAAAAAATACAAAAGAAGCAGAAAGGGAGAGACCTATATAAAGTTTCTTAGACCCCTGTAATTGCTTTTGTTGTTGCTTTTTATATATTTATTCAAATCATTGAGGTTGGAGAAAGCTTTTGGAATCATTGAGTCCCACAACTGACCTCACACTGCATTACCCACTACTAAACCATGTCCCTAAGCATCACATCTACACATATTTTAATGTGCTCCAGGGATGGTGACTCAACCACTCCCCTGGGCAGACACTTTCAGTGCTTGATTTCTTCCATGAAGAAATCCTTCCCAATCTAAACTTCCCTTGGTGCAACTTGAAGTCATTTTCTTTAGTCCAGTCACATGTTACTTGGGAGAATAGACTGATGCCCTCAGTGATACAACCTCCTTTCAGGGGGTTGTAGAAAGTGATAAGGTCACCGCAAGCCTATCATTTCTCCAAGTGAAACAACTTCAGCCTGCTTAGCCACGCCTCATAGGACTTGTTCTCTAGATCCTTCACCAGTTCTCTTGCCTTCCTCTGTTCACATTCCAGCATCTCAATGTCTTTCTTGTGGTGAGGGGCCCAGAACTGGACACAGCACTCGAGGTGTGGCCTCACCAGTGCCGAGTACAGGGGAAGAATCACTTCCCCAGGCCTGCCTGACACATTATTCCTGATACAGGCCAGGATCCCATCAGCCTTTTTAGACACCTGAGCTCACACTGGCTCATGTTCAGTGGTTTTCAGTCAGCATCCCAGGTCCATTTCTGTCAGGCCACTTTCCAGCCACTCTGCCCCCAGCCTGTGGCACTGCCTGTGGTTGTTGTGACCAAACTGCAGGATTTGGCACTTGGCCTTGTTAAAACTGATACCTCTGGCCCCGGTCCATTGATCCAGCCTGTCCAGAACTCTCTGCAGAGCCTTCCTAGCCTCCAGCAGATCAACACTCCTGCCCAACTTAGTGTCATCTGCAAATGGTCTGAGGGTGCACTTGATTCCCTCCTTCAGATTATTGATAAAGAAATTAAACAAAATTGCCACAAATACTGAACCCTGGGGAACACCACTGATATTATGTTGTTTATAGAGTGTAAAGCAGAAAATGTGGTGAAAGAAAGGATATTTCCTCTAATATGGTGGCTTTTAACTCTGTGGGACCGTCAAAGCAAGGCTAATGCAATATTTTCGCAAGAAATTACAAACATTTTTTGTTGCTATGGGAACCACTGTGGGGATTTGTTTTTTGTTTGTTTGTTTTGAAGGTGTCAGTGAGACCAGTGTGACAAAACCAACACTTCTGTCTGAAAAAAAAGGAGGTATTCTGAAAATGTTTTACAAAACCAAATTATTTTAAATAATAATGAATGTCACAGTACCAGTGGCAACGAGGAAGCAATAAAATAGAATTAGAGACTAAAAGCTGTTAGGAGAAACTGCATTGTGATAACAAGCAGTGGAGTATCCATTTCAGCTGTTGTTCTGTCTTTCAAGCAAGAGAGCTACATACTGCATTACCCTGCTGGGGATAGGGAATATGTTTGCATATAAGCTGTTATGGTGTGCTGGGGAGTGGTTGGGAAGATGCCGTTGCTCCCAGTTCTCAGTAAGGAACTGACATCCTGATACCAGCATGTTTGGGCTGTCTGTCCAGATGTACTCATATAACCAGAGAAGGGACCGAGAACTACCCCATTTCTGGTCCTCCTGATTGCCAAAGTAAGCCATGTTTGTGTGGTATGGTTGGAAAAAGAAGCTTTCCCAACTTAGCCTGTGATGATCCAGTGCAGAGCTGTCAAGCGGGTCCCTTGAATTATTATCAGTCATGGAATTTGCACATTTTGCTGGGTTTTGTTACAATTTATTCACCCTGTTTTTCTTTATTCTCATACCTCTCTTTCTCCCCAGCTCCTTAAGGCTGTGCCATGTTGACGTCCAGGTAGAGCATTTTATTGTTTTGCTGGCTTGTACCACTAGAGCGAGCCCTTTTCTTGTCTGTAGGTCGACATTTTGAACTCCTGCTGGATCTTGTCCCACTTTTGCACACCCTTGAGGTCATTGTGCCAATGATATGCTATTGTATAGTATCCCACAGTCCTCAGCTGTGACACAAATTCCATGGGTCATATCAACAGTAAATGATGAATCTGGTACAACCTTCCTGTGGTATCCAGTGTTCACTAATGGTGACAGGTGCCAGAGTTGCTGTAGAACAAGCATTTACCTCTTTTGTATTTTTAACTAGAAACTGTCCTCCAAAATTTAGACTTATAAACTGACCAACAATGGAGTCACAGTAAGCATTTTCATGGTCCTTCAGTTCCCACTTGCAATTTGTTCTTTATAGGCATTTCTTCTGTACTCTCACATAATTGTGGACTTCTGACATCTCTTAAGGAAAATAATGTGATTGCTGGAAAGTCTTCATTAAGACAAAGGCCGCTGGACATCCCAAAGCAAATCAGAGTTCAGGTGCTGACTCTGAAACAGGAAAAAAGAAAGAGTTTTGTTAGATGGGTACTTAGTTGTAAGCAGATACATTCACAGACACGCATCACGGGTATGTCTGTGAATGCACCACACATGTAGGTGAACACACTGCTTACCTTTATATGCAAAAGACACCACAGTAGCATGCAGAAGCTACTGTCAGATGGAAAAAGGGACTGGAGCCTAAGTGAATGGAATGAAGAAGTCAGAAAAACCTTTACAAAAACTCAATATTTTTCCCTTGATGTCATTCCAGAAATCTTTTTTTGGCATCTCCAGACCTGCACTGCATATGCCCGATGACACTACCATCCCACATGGGCTGAGAGATTAAGTATTACCTTCATGCTGGAATTTGTTTGGGATGGACTAGGTGTTCTTCCTCATGACTCACAACTAGAGCAGGGTGGATGGGCCAGGTGATGTCCAGAGGTCCCTCCCAACCTCAGCTATTCTGTAATTCTGAGCACACTCAAAAGTCATATCAAAGATTAGTGATACGAGATAGTATTTGATCTGTTGTCCTCACATGACTGTTCCATAATTTGATCATTTTGTTTGGGACCTTTGGAACTAAGTCTAGGGCTTTCTGGGGTAGCCAGAACAGTTGACAAAGCCAGGTCTAAAAAATTATTAAGGTCTTAGATAAAGTGAACAGGAGTCTTTATTCATCAAATACCATAACAATAAACCTAGACTAACTTCAATGAAATCAGTTTCAAACAAATAAAACAAAACACAGCAGGTAATGATATTTTGGAATTTGCTCTCATAGAAAATAATAGACACAGTCAGTGTCAGCAGGTTCAGATTCATGGGTGAATGAACAAGTAAAGAATAAATGCATACTGAAAGGAATAGGCAAAGAGAGACATGTTAGAATCCCTAATACAATAATCGTGAATTCGGAGAAGGAATGATGGGAGTGGATCACAGCCAGGGATCAGGCTTATGTGCTCTCCCTTAATATGTCTCTGGTCATCTGTATGAGGACAGGTTAGTCTACACTTGTCTCTCCAGGAAAGCTTAACTTTTGTTATATTCTTATCATTAATCTCCTTTGAGAGTCATAGTTCCATTCCCAAAACTTTTAGGAGAGGATTAAAAAAGATGTGATTAATAAATATTAAAATTGAAGAGGGGAGGAAGAATGAGCATAAAAATGCAACAGATGTTTATATGCAAAATATGTTTTTTGCACAAGCTTTAAAAAATTGTTATTTAGGTTATAAATAAATATAATTCTCCATGAAGAGAATTTTTTTTTTTTTTGCTATAAATGACACTTGTCATTCTTGATTTGTGCTAGCCTCAGGAGGTCTCATATACACAATCACAGCAGGACTAGGAAAAAGGAACTTTTTCACAGAAGAAATAAACAATTCTGGTAAAGTAGCTCAAAAGATAGCAGAGCAAGCTCAAGACATAACAGAGCAAATACACTGCAATACTATACAAATTAAAATTATTTATTTTACCTACAAGATTCTTTAAAAAATGATTTACTCTGTGTTTGGTTGGTTGGGTTTTTTTTCCTGTCATGTGTATTTCCTATGTCACTAAGGGAATTTGTATTATTTTGTTTCTACAATGTAGAAAAATATATTTTTAAAGCTTTTTCTAAAATAAATTTTTTAAATGATACATATAAAGATTATTGTAGCACTAATTTAAGATGATAGGCAAAATTCACTAATGATTTCTTTCCTTGTGGCCATCCCAGGCTTACGCCTTAAACCCATTGCATCTATACTGTCATGCATTCTTTGGAAATATAATATGCAAAGGAAAATTCTAATTTGCTAAGGACAGATGAAGGCTGAAAATTTTTGATTACTACCCTTAAGAAAGAAATGAGCAAAGAAAGGAAGGATACATAGCAAAAGAAATTCAGTCAAGTGCAAAGCACGTATGGGGGATAAAATGAAAAGGAATAAGGGTAACACTATTTTAAGGCAGAAAAGTCTTTTGAAGACAAAATGGGAGCAACTAGGACAATACTAAAAACATTGTTTTTCTCTACATAAAAAGATTATAATACTGAATCCCCATAGAACAGTTTCTTAATCTAATAAATAGGTTGATAGTAGTGAGATAGTTATGTAAAATAGGACAGGGGTTTGAATACATATATACAAAACTGAAAATAATTTTCATATTCAGTGAGCTGTGATATCAGCTGTGATATGTGCATTTCTGGCAACCTGGCCTTATTGTTCTCTCATTTTCCATAAAGCATGATACATTTAAATCAAGAATTTATATAAAATATTTGCATGTAGCATTTTAGCTTCAGATAAATCTAAGTAGGTGGAATTTCTGTGATTTCGACTTCACTTCAGTTAACTATTGCATCATTCCATTTCACTGTATAACTCAGTCAAAGAGGAAATACTGAAAAAGAAGTACAAAATTATGATGAAAAAATGTGTTCTGGAAGACTTCTGGGGTTACTGTATAAAGCAATATTTGCACGTCCACTATTAGACTAGGATCAAATCCAGTGAAATATTATGTGTATAGGGTTGTGCTGCTTTTTTTTTTTTAGAAATGTTATTAAATTTGATTTTAACCTATATTCCCTTTCCTCTCTTCAATTTATACTTTTTTTTTTTTTTTTCTCCTGCAATAAACAGTCTACCATTAAGAATTTAGGTGCAGTTTACTGGATATTTTATTCACCTTGATTTCTCTACTGGATGAAAATTTTAATAAATCTGATTTAGCTAGCTACCACAACTACATTTACATTTGCATTTGCTTTGTGCTGTCAAAGTGGTTTAACAGAGCTGAAACATCCCAGTGAGTCTAACAATGTGTCTTTATTCACAACATAGCAAGCCTCAGCTAGGCTGATGTTTCTGTGCAAACCACTCTGAAAATATACAGGAGGTGATAATCCCAGCTCAGAGAAATTTCTAATGCAAAAGTCAAACCATAGTATCAATATAAAGCAAGAGACAGCAGGAAGAAAAGAAAAAGAATAGACTTTTTCCCCCACATTATTTTTTAGTTTAATAAAATTAGAGCAGGTAAGTATGATGCATGATATAGATGCTCTGTACCTATAAAAAAAGCCCAAGTAAATGACGCATAGGCTCCATTTCTTCCTTGTACTTTCCTGCATCTCCTGGTTTTTTTTTTCAGCCATCACCACATAAGTACCATGCCATGTACTGTAATAATATAATTCCTTCAGCATTTCTGTCTTATCTTGAAAAATGCAAGCTTCCCTTTGCCTAGTAATTAATCTTTGAAGTTTCTGATACTTCCTTGTACAATATATTTACCAAATAATTGAAAAGCAGTTTTTAATGGGGTTGGTACTTGCCTTACAGCTTAATATCAGGCATGGAAATAACAAGGAAAGAAGCCCACAAAGTGAAGCTTTGTTGTCAATAATACATTATTTTCCTTCTTGAATACTGCAATTTCACCAGACATGGTATCTAGTACAAAAAGCCACCACATAAATAACTGTGAATACTTAGAATCTGCCTCTATTGATACTGGATTTGAACAGACATTTCACCAGCTTGCAATGAAATTTAAAAGCAATAATAGAAAGGTTGTTTGTTTTTAATAATAAATTTCTTTCATGTTTATTTAGAAATTCTTAATTCAACTGAATTAAAAGTGAAGATTATTTCTGCAGATCTTTTCATATCAGGAAAAGTATAAAAACACTCAAAAAAGTCCTATCTCAGGTTGCTCTGAAAGGTACAGTGTAATTCCTAGTCTCTCTATATGTTGCTGCTTCACACCACAGACCTTCCTCCCGACCACATTTCCAGCATTCTCCAAGCCGTAACAGTATATGACAAACAGGATATACCTGCCTCCTTTGTCAACTCTTTTCCCTTAGCACTCTCTCAGACTTCACCAGTCTCTTCAAACCTGTTAAGTGATGCTGCAGGTCTCGTTGGTCCCTGTGTGTGATCAGCCCCCAGAGTTGCCAGGTGACACAGAGGAGGGGTGCTCCTGAAGCGCAGAGCTCAGGCCCTTCTGGTGGGACTCACCCAGCTGTGACATTCCAGGCACACTCTTTCCAGTATCCATGCCATCCAGCTCAGGGGAAAGTGGCCAGCAAACCACAGGCTGGTCCTGGTAGTTCTGTTTGGCATGTTGGATCAAAAAATCAGAAATGTGTAACTGTGGTCCACATGAAATAAATTGAGATCTCAGCACGGCAGTACGGGCAGAGGAATTTGTAATGGAAACTGCCCTGGAGACTGTAAGGAGAACAAGGTCACATGAGCTGCTCCCCTGCAGATTGTCTATGGATTATCAGGTCTGAAATCTCCCATGGGTATATACAACACCTTTCAGTTGCAAGCATAGCAAAAAATGAAGCATGGGACAAACCACCTTTGAAATTCACACTGAAGTTCCAGAAAATTGTTGCATTAAAATGACTTCATACTCTTAGGTTTTATTTTGTATCTTTGGGAGAACAGATGTGTGTGCATCTCCTCCTTTTGTAATTCAGCCAATGAATTAAGGGAATAAATACTGAAACCTTCACTGAGGTGAGTATTTCTTAAGGTATAGAGTTCTTTTTCATAATTTGCTTTCAGAAGATGATATCAAGAGAAAGTTGTGAAAGTAGTGCTGACTTACAGCAGGAGGTGAACTACTTTGGCAGCAACTCTCCCACCCCCGTCAACAGCAAGAAAAAGTAAAAATCAGACAGGTTGGCAGAATGATTGAGAATCAACAGATCGGTGTTTCTCATCTTTTCTCTATCCACATAAAATAGAGTGAAAAACTGGAATTGGAATTATTCTTACATCTGAAATGTACACTTTCACAACAATAAAGTAAAGCCTGTATCCTAAAATTGAGCAGCTACTGCAACAAAATGCTTGCATTTGTCATTTCAGTAAAAAAAAAAAAAAAAAAATAAAATAGAGCACAAGAGGCTGAAAGGATTGTACTTCTATTTTTCCAAGTACAACCACTCAAACAATTCTGGTCTGAAAAATGAATATTTCAGAAAGAATACCTAGTAACATCAGAGACTGATGGAAGTGTCTGAGTATGAGGAATAAAAAAACCCAGTAACTCTGAATGCTACAGTAGAGTTGCTCTGCTCAGCAGGTAACTACTGAACTTTAGAGTACCATTCTCACAGCTCCCAAGTGACTCCTGACCAAAGGAGAGAAATCTGAGGGAAAATGTAAGACGGTATTTTTTTGAGTCCAGAACAAAATGAAACAGGTAACTTGAAATAGACAACTTTCTCTTTTTCTGAAAGAGAATAATGCATTGAACACATACTGGATTAAAAACGAGGCAAAACAAAACCCCAGAAAAATTACCTTTTCCTCTCTGAAGCTTTTCTTCCTTCTGTTTTGCTACATTCCTCTGACTTTCTCCTTGGACCTTTTTTCATAATTGTTTTCACAAAACATAATCTTCAGTGTGAGACCCTTGTCCTAAAGGAACCTCTCAATATTTTTCAGTATTTTCTCATATCCTTCCCCTGCTTTTTAGTCCTCTGATTAGAGAAGTGTGTGTCTAATTCGTCAGGAAGGCATGGGTTCTTCAACTAGGACTAAAAGATAATTTTGCCAATTAAGTTTTGCTAATTAAAAATGTGAGTGGAAACATCCCCTCTGAGCTCCTTCTATATCTAATACTTTGCCAGTGTATTTCCTACTTGCTTAAATTATCTTGCCATCGTTGCCTACGTTCATGTTTTTAGGGGGATCAATAAGCTCAACACTTACCTCAGTGTTAAAGACTTCCAATTCTTAGGCTATACTGTATTTCAGTGTGCTCTAAAGACTCTCTTCGAAACACTTCTAGTGCACTTTTAAATAATAAGGCTCCAGGAAAAAGAAAAAAGAAGAAAAAAGAAAATTCAGTAAATCCTATCCATCACCATGTAGTCAGAAAAATGTATTCTGCTTCACACCTGTACTTTCCATAGATTTTTTCTATAGATTTTTTTTTTTTTTTTTTTTTAAGGGCTAGAGCACTCATCATACCTTCAATGTTCAATATAATTCACAGCCTAATGGAAGCTGCGCTCTTGGGAAGATGCTGCATAGAAATAGCATTTTAGCTCTGCCCATACTGCTCTAGACTTTGCTCCCCTGTGAGCAAAGCTAGGACAAATAGCTACAGATTTTGGAAAGAGATAGTCGACAAGAATCTGGAGGAGCCCAAAGACACATAGCTCTGCTATTCTTGCCTTGCAGATCAAAGAATCAATTAAACTAGCTGATTTGTTGGTTGAGCTAAATGAAAGACCATGCTTTTAGCACCCAATGAACACAGATAACAAATATTCACCTTTTCTGAGATCACAGCTCAAATAATAGATAAGTTGTTCCGTGAAACCTAATTTATTCTGTGCACATGAAAGTCTTTGACTCATTCCGAATGTTAAGAGGTTATTATGCTTCAATAACAAAAAACATTATGTTCAGACTAGAGCTCTAGAAAAATAGGTTTAGTAGCCAAACCAAGGAAAGCTATAATAAGTTATTCTAGCAACCTTTGTTTGGAAATTAAAGACACAAAATTTGAAGTGCATTTCAATCTAGAAGTTTGCAGCACAAAGACTAACTTTGTTTCATGAAATTTAAAAGGTAGAAGTAGCAGCATAAACAAGAATTAATGTGTTTATTGAGCCTGTTCATAATGAGAGCCAAAAATTATGAGATACAAATTGATGAGTATGAGTTGCTTGAAAACACATCATTAAGTTATGAACAACTTTATCCATTATGTTCAGAGAGACATTGTTCATCTCTTATTTGTGAAAGTACCTAGTATTTTTATCGGAGAAGTGCAAACTATGGCTTTGCTCTTTGTAGGTGAAATTATTTCTGGTTAGAATATTGCTGAACAGCAATGAAAATTATGTTATCTGCAAACTTGACGAGGGCATATTCTAGTTACCTCCTTCAGGTATAAATAAAATGTCTCAAACAGGACAGATCCCCACTTTACCAGCCTCCAGGCAGTCTATGGATCATTAAATGCCAACCATGTTCTCACCAATATTTGTCCTAACTAGACAACACATATTAAAGTAAAAGTAAAAGTAATAGCAGGAGATTTTGCAGTCTTATTAGGTGAGTTGTACCAGACCTAGAGCTTGAAGTCAGTTAGAGGAGAAGGCTTTGAGAAAACAGCATCTATGAAGACCTTTCCAGCTATGGATGTATAAGTCATTGGTAAAATTCTCACATAGAGCTATAAACATACACTTTCTTCTATTTTTTCCTTCCATAAACTATTATAGACCTCAATGTGGGAAATAATCATTACATACAATGTCCTGTGAAACTATCTCTCTTATCACTAACTTTATTTTACCGTACAATATACTCTGCCACTTACCCTTTTGTAAGCAAGTTGCTTTTAAAGTATCTACACATAATTTAGCATATTTTTCATGCAGTTCCGAACAATATGATTCAATTGACAGTCTTTGCTCTATGGAGATGATTTAAGTCTGAAATGTAATTACTACTAATCCCTGGAGGGTGTGTTCCTTCCAGGTCAAGGGTAAAACCATTGGCATAAGAAGCAAGAAATCTGAATGAATTACCAGGGGTTTTTTATGTTGTTGTTGTTTTGTTTTTTTTAAGCTACATGTTGTCAAACAGGCATTAGTATCTTAAACTGTTGTTTATTGTTATATCTGAATTACAAATTCTAAATTTATCAAACTTGGAACTATTAAAAAAATTAATAAGAATATGATATAACTGAGACACAGTAAAAAACCCCAACAAACCCAAACAACAAAACACCACAAAATAGAAGTCATATATTAATTACAATGGAATAAAAATGCAAGTCCTATTAGGTCTGTAACACTGCCAGAAAAAAAAAATAGCAGCCAAGGAGAGAAAAAAATAGAACTGTAATATGTTTTCAGTCACTGATAGTCCTCCAGCACACTGTGGTGGTGTCAAAGAATATACAAAAGCTAAAGCAGTTTGAGATGATTCATTTAAACTAATGCCAGGCAGTGCTCATATCTATGTCTAAATTACTTCATAGGGTCCTTTTGATAGCCAGTGTGTACGAATAAATGTTCTTGGGATATTCTTTGTTGATGGTGTTTTGGATTTCTATATTATTAGCTGTGTTTTTCTGCAGAGTGTCCAACATTTTGTCTACAAAGATACACTTCAGGGACTGATAAGACAGAGTAACCTGGTTTTGCCCTCTTAATGTTGTTCCTATAGAAGATATTACGATATACAAAACCCCACAAATTAACATATTAAAAGTAGTAAAAATATCTGGACTTAAATTTTCAAAGCCCTCAGAGAAGATTTTGACATCCAATACTTTAGATTAATTTGCCCACTTTGAAAATGAGGTCTCCAAATCTACCCAAAAGGAAAGTCATTTCATTGTGCATTGCCCAGAAAACTACTTTTTTTTGGCTAATGTTTTAAGGCTCTCATAGAAAGCAATCAGTTGGATACAATCACAGTGAAAATATTATAAGAATAGTACAAGATTTTTTAATTGAAGATATGCTTATTGTATGTCCCTCATTGTTTACTCACAAATAGAAACAGTAATAATCTTAGGGAATAGATAGGAATTTTTGCTAATTTGCATATCCAATAGGTCTCTTCATTACAAACAAGACCCACCTTTATTCCTGAGAAACAATATAGTAATTTTACTGAACATCTTTAAAGTAGTCAATGGACTCATCTCACCTATAATTTTCTATCTGTCTCAGGCATTCTCCGTCCAGTGGGTCTGTTCTTCCCATCACTGTTGCCAACACTCAAAACTTTACACATATTGCATTTTATTTCTCCACTCATTGTTCCAGATGCTGACTTCGAAGCACCACTTTATATGTGCTCTGGGGTAGTTGAGAGTTTAATCTTCTCATCACAGCCCTATCCATGACTGTTCACATCCTTCTTGCTAATGAAGCAAGTTAATCTCCTCAGTGGATGCTATGTTACTCTCAATATAAAATTCTGAATACAGGCTGGAGAAGGGAAGTAAGAAACTCTGACAGACACTCACTTCCTCCACTGATGCCCCTATAGTTTTATCAGGGAAGTTGCAGCATTTGATATAGAAGCAGCTAGAGCACATGAGAGATTGCTGGAAAACATACACTTGAAATCACAGGCACACCAGACTTTAAGAAATGCACATTTCAACACACGAGCCCTACACGTAAATGTAAGAGGGTAATAGATTGTCAAGCATATCAAGCACGAGGACAGGAATATATATTGTAACACACTCTGTTAAGATTTTTGGCCTCTTATTGACACATTTCAGAATGAAACAAGGACTGCTGTGAAGTGAACAGTAATCTTATTCCTATTGAACATAACAGAACATTAACCACATTGATTACTTTCAACAAGCAAGCTCACTTCAAACTAACATCTAATAAAGATGAGGATTTCAACAGGCTCCTCTAAAAACTGAAGAAAACACTGAAAATGTAAAAACATTTAAGTGTGTTTTTGGGTACTGTCCTCTGAAACAATGAATTGAATGCTAAACTACTTCCAATTATTGGCTGAACTGCATTAGCAGATGGTAGCTCTCATTCATTGATCTTCAATGTGCTGGGATATGGTAGCAAAAACATGACAGAATCTTAGTCCTAAAGAGATTGTAATGTAAACAAAGTGAGACAGAGGGAAAAATGTTAGAGGAATTATCGTCAGATCAGGAATCTATATTTATGAAAAAAAAAAATACAGTCTTCTGGTTCTCTGGTTAGTTCCTAGAACACAATAATGTTTCTAACTCAATAATACCACTCACCAAAAAAAAAAAAAAAAAAAAAAAAAAAAAAAAAAAAAAAAAAATCTGGAAAGACTGATTGTCAAACAGGCTTCTAGACAGGAGCATGGGATTAAATATGAGCTTTATTGAGAGGTAAAAAAAAGGTGATGGAAGAATCAAAACATTATTCATCTACTAAGTGACCATATTCCTCAACTTAGACCTCACTATTTACAAGAGTTCTGAATAAGCTCCCTACCCACAGTTCTTCCTTTATGCCCAAAGAATTGTACTTCACAGCTCATGTTCACTGTAAGCTAAACTTCTTTTAGTAAAAAGATAACATGATAACATGATGCATAAGTAGCTCTTCAATGAGAAACTATTTCAGAAATTGACTTTTGTACAAACTCAGTGTTTACCAGGATTCAGGATTAGTTATTCTGAAGACAGAATGCAGAGGGAACAACTATTATAATCTGATCAATTATAATCTCATCAATAGAAGAATCAGAATTATCTTCTTTATTTGGTTAAAAAAAATCTTTTACATATTGTGTGGACAATTTGCTATTCCTCTACTTTGTGTTAGCTCTGTGTCTTAGAAAACTTGTCAAGTAATGAAATACTGGAATTTGCAAGAGTGGTTGGATATCTGGCAAACTGCATATGTTTGAAGAATTTGATTCAGCTTTAACTTGCAGCTGCTGCATATACAATCATTCTGCTGTGTTTGTAGGTCTCTGATGTATGCAAAAGACTGATTATAGTTTGGCACAGCTCCTGGTGGTTTAACCAGGGGGACATTTCCCTTAATCTCACCTGGCAGTGAAGTTGCAAATGAGTCACAATATTTGAGTCTTAGCAACAGTGGTTTGTAATCAGCGATTCCAATTATGGGATGAGGGAATACTAATTGACCGCCAGCTGTCAGAGCAAATGGGCAAGAGAAAGTTATTAACTTTCTATCTTGACCCTCAAAAGTGTAATAGAACACATATAGGTATTGTTTGGGTTTTTTTTTCTCTTTTGGAAATAAGAAAACAAGATTAAAATGGTCTTTCTTGTTTGGTCAAGAAAAGATTATAATTTAGTTTATCTAATGAAATATTTGGGATGGACTGAATATGACTGTGGCAGGTCAAGAACCAACTGCCAAAATCCTCTATCAACTATTAGATTTGTAAAAGCTCTTTACCTATATTTTGAATACAGTTGCTTTACATAGACATACATTCCTGATGGGAAAAAAATATATATAGGTCAATGAGTAATTAAGAAAAAATAGAATATATCACCATGAATTTTCAAAATAACTTTATTTCATATGTGAACCAAAAGTACTCATTTTCTTTCCACTATCGTTTTATGACCATGAATTACTCATCTCAGTGCCTTAAGTCTGTGTATAGCATGAAACTTGTTTTACGTATGCCTGTTTGATTACCTGAGCAATTTATGTTTTGCATTTTTTTTGTTCTGAAACTATCTCAATTTATTTTACACATGAGTAATTTTGACTGATATCAAACTGTATCTCCTTTAGTTATTATATTGCCTCATGGTATTTTTAGTTCCCACACCCTCTCTTCGGATAAGATCTGCTGCACAAGATGCCAAATGCCTTTCCTGTGATATGCCAAAATATGTCTTCATAGAGTAAGCCAAAATTTTGCCTCCTGAATATAGAGTTCTTACAAAGAAATTCAACCCACTAAGAATGGAGATTTGAGCTACAGTTTTCAACAAATCCCAAACAAACAAAAATACTTCTCATTTTCACAATGACTGAAGCCATTCAGTTGTTTTAATAACTGCCATTAATTTGATTTGATGCAGAATCAGCCTTAAATAGTCCTATTAAATAATTGCAGAAAGAACGACAATAACATTGCATAAAAGGGAAGTAGAAATGGCTCAACTGTTTGAGGGAAAAGTTTATGAAAAAAAAAAAAAAGCCACTATCATTAAAACTACTTTTTCTCCTTTAAAAAAATTTGTAACATAGAGTTGTCACATAGACTGTTCTACAGTTTGGTGAACAATAAATATTGAAAGAGAATATATAAATTGTTGTTAAAACCACAAAATGATAGCTATATCTTGCCCATAAATAAAGAGATTCAGATGGTGATTTGTGTTTATGACAGAAATATAAAAATGTAACAGCAGAAAGAAGAAGAAAAAGAAGTGATGAACTTATACTTGATGATTTTATATTGTGGGAAAAAATGAAATAGTATTCAATATTTTTATTCTGCTTTCCAGTACATGCAGTGGGATTTTTCCTCCTCCAATGAACACATTTCTTCGGATAGATGTACAGCTATGCAAAATTAAGCAGGATATGTAGGCCCTCTTAAATCGGCAAGTGTCAGAGACGGGAAAGGGTAGTCTGTCTTGAGATATCTTGGGATGCTTGGAATGTGTGTGATAGGGGGTGGGTCAGGCCTTTGTCTGGTGCCCTGCTCTCCATGCCCCCAGCCAAGCAGTGCCTGTCTACCAGAGCACACTGGAGGCAGCCCCCCAGTGTTGCCTAACCCAGCCACTGAGTGACCAAGTGACCAGAAATCCCATCTGGGAGGAAGGCCCATGATGGGACAAGGGTTTAAGAAGGCTGACCATAAGGCAAGAGCATTAATCTTTACCTTCATCTTGAGGTTTTCTATCCACTACATCTCTGGAACCCAGGAGTGGGTAGCTATATGTCTATTTTTCTATGTCTTTCCTGTTGTCCTGGTTTTCTCCCTTTCTTTTCCTTCTAACTCTCTTTTCATGGAAATTAACATTCAATGGGTTTAAATGTTGCTAAATTTCATGGGCTAAATCAAAACTGTGATAAGTGGTTTTTGTCATTTATATAACGATCTATATAATTTGCAAAATTCCTTGATTTTCCATAGTTTGCTAGTAAGTTTTTGTGTGATTTCCACCTGTTGAGAATATCTGGTTGTTATTTCTCCTGTGCAACTACCCAGAGCAAAGGAATTTTGGTTTAGGTTATACATTAAGTGTCCAGAGTATAACAACAAGCTATTGGTCAGGATCTCAGGAATTAGGATACAGAATGAAATTCAGCTTTTCCAGTTCTTTGTTTTGATTCCTCTTTATTTTTTTTAAGAGTTTTTCTTTGAAGCTGGTAATACATCCTTTGGCTTTAGCACTCCCTTTTCTTCCAGTTGTTATAGTCCTATATTTTCTTCTATTTTATTTGAAAGTAATAAATCTTACAATGAAAGCTACTGTTATAATTTTCTGTGTGGTTTAAGTTCAGTCATATGTTGAAAATTGTAACGTATAATAACTATTATTTTAAATTTTTATTTAATTAACCTTTTTTGGGGTAAATTCTACTTCTTTCTCCCAAGCAGTGCAGAGGGACTGGAATGGGACTTGTGGTCAGTTCGTCCCACGTTGCTTCTGCTGCTCCTTCCTCTCCACATTCTTCACCTGTTCCAGTGTGAGGTCCCTTCCTTGGGAGACAGTTTTCCATTAACTTCTCCAACAGGGGTTCTTCCCAAAGGCGGCAGTCCTTCATGAACAGCTCCAGCATGGGGCTGTTTCCCTGGGTGAAACTGGCTGCAGTTCTTCAGAAACAGGCTGCTGGACTCTGGCTGCTTTCCCTGGGGTCATAAATCCTGCCAGCAAACCTGCTTCAGCATGGCTCCACTTTCCATGAATCAACAGGTCCTGCCAGGAACCTGCTCCAACATGGGCTCTCCAGAGAATCATACTCTCCTTTGGGACACACCCACTTGCTCACGTGTGGGACCCTCCATGTGCTGCAGATGGATCTCTACTCCAATATGGACCCCCAAAGGTGCAAGGGAACAGCTGCCTCACCATGGTCTTCACCATGCAGGTGAATCTCTGCTGTGAAAGCTGAGGCACCTCCTCCTCCTCCTCTTCTGTCTTCACTGACTTTGGTGTCTGCACAGTTGCTTCTCTCCCACCTTCTCACTGCTGTCTCCAGCTGTTGTTAAGCAGCAGATTTTCCTCTATTCTTAAATGTGTTGTCATAGAGGCTCAGCTTTGACCAGTGGTAAGTCTGTCTTGGACCCAGCTGGCATTAGCTTTATTGGACTTGGGAGAAGCTTCTGGCATCTTCGCACAGAAGCCACCACTGAAGCTTCTGCTGCTACTGAATTCTTGCCATGTAAGCCCAGTACAGTTTGAAAGAGGCTATTCAGAGAAGAAAGTAGATTGTTACCATCTCTATAAATCCAAAGTCTGTATTAATAAGGATGCATGTAACTGGAATTTGAAAAAAAGATTGTTCCAAAACCTAGAATGAGAAAATTCTGCTTAGGGGACAACATTGGATTCATGTAAATAATTAAAGTGTGTTAGGTTTAACATCTAGTTAATTTAAAAAATTCTTCCATTAGCTGTCAAGGTTATTTGTTATAACACTGAGCATTTAGTAGTTAAAAAATATATTTTTTAGATCTCATGAGCTCTGAAATAGCAAAAGGAGTATCAGCAACAGCAAAACAGCTGTTCTGTCCATTAAGCCATTACTGTTGCTATTTTCTTCTTGCTAATGTGGTTAATATTTTCTTAGTTATAATTTGCAAAACAGAATTCTAGAAGCCTCAGGGTTCAGCTAACATATAGTATAATCCTTTCATTTAACATGGAGATTGTCCAGCTGAGAGGTAATGCAGTAAACATTTATAAAAATATTCCTGCTCAAATTTCTGTGAAATATGAATGAGTCTGGATCTCAGCCAGCTGTGTAGAATAGTAGACCAAATTCCTTAGAGTTTTAAGATTTCAGGAACAACTGCTCCAGTTTTTGTTATGAACTCGGGAAATAATTACTAGATTTGGATCTTTGGTTTGATTCCCTTCCATCTTAAGTTTGCTCTTCAGATACTGATTGTCCACTATATAGGTGGTAAAATAATGATGGAGAGAACGGATTACAAAACAGCATATTTCAGCAGGCAAATTTATGAAGAAGAGTTAGATAATTTCTGATTGAAATAGTTCAATAAATATGGTAAAATTATACGTGTAAGAAAATATGACTTTATTTTCAGAGAGTGCAAGTTTCCCTGGCTTTCAATTATGTCAACAGCTTTCTTGAGTGATTCAGCATTCTGAAAGCCAAACCATATTTAGTTACTGGAATGTAGATTTATATACAGGCTTTTGGGAACAGTGTACAAAAACACAGCTTGTAAGAACTCAGTAATCTCTATTTCTAGTCTTTGCAATCAACATTCTTTTAAATGCTGTATTTCTTACATTTTTATTTCACAAATTGTACATAACTAGGGCTAGGATTGAATTAATTTCAACTATCATTATGAAACTGACTGAAATGCTTAAATGAGATCATAGATACTTCTCAATCTGGAAAAGGAAAAAGCTTCCTTTTTTTCCATACTAATAATGGAAGCCTTCAATAGAGAAAATGCAAGATGTAGAACAAAATGGTAGATAATGCAACTGGTTTTATTCTTCCTTTTCTCTTCATGCCTAAACCAAATTAAATATTCAGCATGTACTGTTGTCAATCGTTGAGAATTCTGTGGGTGCTATTCTAAGATGGCAAGCTTATATTTATGTATGAGTATCTCTCTTCTAATAATACACAAGGCAGGATTAAGACATAGGATATTTTAACAAATAAAAAACATAGAAGTAAAAAATTTAAATACTCTTTAAATAACCATCAGGATTCTATTTTCAAATTTCACTTGATATTATATGGAGCTCTGACTACTGACTTCCTGTTCAAAGACTCCAAACCTTTACACTTATTACTGATTCAAACAGCAGATGAAACTGCGGTTGTAAGTCAAAAACCAGAAAAATTCTTGTAAGCAATATAGAAATACAGGAGAAAACAAAATATACTTCTACGTCTTTCTTCAGAAAGCTCTGTTCTATGTCTTTGAACTAATTCTAATTCAAAAGTTGAGAAATACGAACTTTCTTTTTCTGCTCCCTTCTTGCCTGAACACTGAGGATTTTTCATCTTGCAGAGTTAGATGTTTGTCAGCCTCAAATAAGACACTAAACTTCCTTGAAATCTGTGACATCATATGAAAGCAGCAGAGACAATTTTTGTCTCTCAGAAGCATGTACATATTAAAACAGAGTTTGATGCAAGAAGGAGTAATGAGCATACAAAAGGGAAATAAAGTAGTGTCTTGAGTGGAAGAAATCCTAAAATATATGATTGTCCTTAAATCAATATAAAGATAAAATAATTAACAGAGGAAGAGAAATAAGTCACCTTCGGCAAGCACTTTTTGGTAACTACTGGATAAATTCCATCCCTATTTTTTGAGGAGAAACATTCCATGGAGTGAAATTTCACTAATAAATTTGTATGTAGAAAATTTTTAAAGAAATTTGCTTATGTTAAAGGAAGATCATGTAAAATCTTTCCTTTCCAATGGATGTTTGTACTAGAAGAAAATTCACCATTTCTCACGACATGGTTCATTTATTTTTTTTTCCTAGTTATGAGTATATTATGAGACTTTTCACTATTGTATGAGAAAGTAACACTCTTTTCTGGGCAAATGCTCTTGAGAGCTACAGTAACAGTAATTGAATGTTTGTAGAGTAGCAGCACATTTGTTTTCTATGAATACAGGTTCAGATAACTCATCTTCCCAGTTCACTCATGGGTTCTAACCACTTAATTACACAAATCTCACAAATGTTTGTTCATTCTGAAAATGATAACTGGAACAGGTTAGCTAGTTTCCTTTGAAAAAACCCAACCCAAAAGTGTTTGTAACACAGTTCAAGCCAAGCTCCCAATAAGCCTTTGGTGTCCTTCTTTCTCATAATATCTTAAAATATCTTTTGAGTTTTGCAGTCAAATGTCCCACTGCTTTCTCATATCAGATTCAAGGGCATGCAATGCAGCAACTCAGTACTATTCTACAAAACCAACACTTTTCTGGACTGTAGAACTTTCCACATATAATTTCAAATAGAAATGGGGGGAAAATTAATTTGATAGACACAAAATAATAATGAGGATGCAAAGCATGCATGACAGGGAAGAAAAGATAAATCAAGTGTTTCATATGCCATTACCATTATGGAGGCGGACACAAACTTTAAAGAAGGTCTAGTTATTTACCTGGTCGTAAACTCTTACTCAACACTTGGCCTAAAATCTTCTTATAACTGATGCATGACCTAATAGTTTGTATCTAAATGCCCTAAAGTTATTGAGTAGTGATTCCTCAGGGTGTTTGTCAATCTTATCAAATGCTTCCCAAGTTTCCACGTTAGGGGGTAAGAGAAGAACAGAAGAACAGTAGTTTATGATGTTTTTTTCTCTTACATCATTCTAATGCAGTATGGCAGGAGCATTATGTTATTATAGAGACTGGACATCAGCCCTAGGAAGAGCAGTTGCCAATACCTATATGAGTAATGCTGCATAAATCAAGGATGTATTTGACATGATCTGTTAACACAAATGTGAGACAGGGAGATGTACTTGCTGCTACAGGCAATTCACAATTATCTTGTGCCCTGATACATCAAGACATTGTACATCATGTCTTATTGGTTGAGTAGACTTCAAGATTCATGTTTTACACCATGGCACCAGCTGTGTTGGCAGTGACAGCACTTACAAGTGTGTAACCTAAAGCTTTTTCTGATTAGTTGATGCATTCTTAACCAGGTACCAGTGCACAACAGAAATTTTGTTAAACAGTTGCCAACCATATGCTTGGTGCTCATCACTGATTTCACATCAAAGAAGAGATACTCTGAATACTCAACATTTCAGATATTTATAATTCCACTGTGTTAATTCACTGTAGTCCTGCCTCCTCCAGCAACACTCAGCACAGAATTTTGTGCAACACTGCCATGGTTCCACAGCAGCGAGTTAACTACCAGATTACAAAACTATCTCACTGGTTATAAACTGCTGAACAGGTATGAAGCTACTCTGCTATTATGCAAAATTATTCCATGGAGTAAGACCTCAGGCAAATATTCATTCACATTATCTTACACTCAATTGATGCTCATGGACTTCTCTTGGCAAACCTGAGTCTTGCGGGCCCAGGTTGCAGTTATTCCTGATTCTGCTGCTCCCCTTTGTGAACATACATACAGTTTCCCCACCAAAAAACCCCATCTCTATTTAGAGAATGTGTTTTGATTGCTGGATACTTCCTAGACTCAGATTTCTCTCTGCCAGGGCTCCCGATTTGTCTGTGTGGTTACTTCAGCCTGATCAAGAATGCAACACTGCAGATGGATGCTTAGTTTATACAGGAAGCATGTTGTGAGGCAGAGGCCTTGAAACTGTTGATATATGGGGCAAAGTTGTGACCATCTCCAGGTCAGCTGAGATGCTTCACTGTTTATTCATTCTTTTGCTTTGGCCATTGAGAGTTTTCTTTGGTCCAAGCTGTAGAAACAGTCCTCTTTATTGCATATGTGTGCAATCCCATTTGTGTGATTTGGCCTGGACTTGGCCCTAAGGTTGATCCATTGCTCCGTGTTATTTAGCAGCATAGTTGTAGTCAGCAGGAGCAACATATTCCATTTCCCACCAATAGGTATTTTGATCTCAAATGAATCCTAGAAGACATGTGGGGATGAAGAAAGGAGTAGCTTCTATGCAGGGAACTATTTTCTAAAGTAAATAAATTATGTAATCTGATTATATGTCTAGATGAGAGAAATGTTTAAGGCCTCAGCTATTGATCTTTGGCAAACATACAGAAATGCAATTGAAATGAGTGGACACTTTTGAGCAGATTATGTATCCTATTAAAATTGTGAGGTGTTGAATTTCACCCTAAATGAGAGTGCAGGTGTAATCCTTTGAATGTAAGAGGAATTCTCTTCAGGAACAGAATATTCTTCTATGTGTCTTTTTCCTCTGTATGTTGGGGGCATATCATCTGGTCTCAAACAGCAACTAGAACCTGGTCATTATGGCAGAAAACAATTAAATATTAAAAAACATATATAGTCACAGTCTTTTTTTTGCATATTGCTTCTTGGCTATATAAATTTCGCCTCTCACTGCAGCTGCTTCTGATCCATTTCCTTTTTTGTGCCTCCTTGAATCTGCTTCTCCCATCCAGTTCTCGCGGACTTATTAGGCTCAACTCAAATGGCAATGATGTTGACAAAGCAAAATCTGCCTTAAAGAAGATCAGATTTGACTCAAAGATTTTCTTCAATTTCTGCTTGAAAAATAAGGCTTGTCTCTACAACCTGTCTCAACAAATCTTGGTTTTTATTATCTTCTTTCTCTCTAAATTGCATTTTCACATTTTCTCAACCAGAGGACTTATCACGTGTCAAAGCACTTTGCCTTCACACCTCAGAGTGTATAAAATCGAGCTGCTTTTCAGTGTAGTGGAACAGCTGTCTCTAGATACTTCTCTATTTTCCACTGGCCCTTTACAAGTTGCAATTCCGCGACTGACTGTTTTCACAGCACAGGGTACAGTGGCAGCTTTGGGACTCATTGGTGAAGAGATGTGAGATCAGGTGAAAAGGTGGTTTTAATGACCTGTAATGGTAAAGGTCAGTAACTCAGTATACAATTGAGGACTCTCTGTAACAGGTGTTTTGAGGTGGGGGACAGGCTATTTCTTTTTTTCTCCATCAAGAGCCCTGCTCGATTCCAGGAAGTTTACAAGCATAAGTTACATTATAAATAGACTCTTTTTTCAGTCCTTCAGCCAGTGATGACTGGTGAGAAAGAACAGCAAAAACAATCTCGTGTAAGCAAAGGGAGCTAATGATTATGTTCTTGGAATAACTGTTAAAAAGGGAAGATTTTCTCTCGAGCAAATATGGAACTAATACTTTTGTGTATATGTCCAAAAAATGAAGTCTTTGCCATGGCAAGTATAAGTGTTGGGAGAGAAAATTCAACAACACATAAATAATCATGGATAGAGCAAGGCAAGTAAGGCCATCCAGTCCCACGAAGGGTTACGCATAGCTATTGTGGAGCTTTGGTCCTATCAATAGGCTGTTGTGAATGGATGGTTTTCATTGCTGAAAAGGTATTAGCAAAAATGTTTTAATATGATGCAAAAGTCCCACTTAACAAAGTTTTATGTCATGGTTCATGTTATTATTGTACAGCAACAATCATTTGAACAATATATCAAAAATATCAAGACAAATCAAAGTTACAAAGATACAAATCCATTACCAAGGCACAAATAAGTTTCCCCACTACAAGGTTATACATAATATTGATTGCTTACCAAAGATCTACTGTCAGTAAAAGGTCTCTCTGCCTTGAGCAGTGACCTTGAGAGGCATTCCAGCTCAGGAGATTACTGTCATGAGTGCAGTCTGCAAGCGAGCTCGAAGAGAGCTCACTGAGGCAGTCATACTTCTAGAATAAAGTGGTTGGTTTATAGTCAAATAGGAAAGGTATGCATGAGACTCCATGTGCCTTCAGCTTTCTTTGTGGCTTGAAAACAGAGTCTTAGAAAATCCACCCATTATTCATGAGTTATTCACAGGATCAGTATTCCAAGCTCATGCGCATCAATGCTCACTATCACTCTGCTCCTTTGTCAGTTTTCAGAGAATACATTGGAATTAGAGAAGTTCTTGACCTGGCTACAGCTTAGGTCTTTACCTCCTTTGGAGCCTGAACCCAATTACCACTAGTTTAGTTAAGGGTTCAAATGTACTTGTCATAAAGATTAGACCTTGTGTTGAAAGCTTACGCAGTGAGCTGGAACAGAGAGCAGAGTCAAGCATAAAGAGGCATGTATTTGTGAGCTAATATTTCAAAAGGAGCAAATAGATACTTTCTTATTTGAACCCCCTGAGGTGATCAGGAATTTTGCATAATTAGCTTACCATTGATTTTTTCATTCTTTGGATCTCTCCCAGTTCATGGGCTTTTACAGTCAAAATCTTATTATGGGCAAAGGGAACCAATTGAAGCTATGGATCCAGAAATTTACTTTTGCCTAATTAAATTTTTAAATTAGTACAGAAAATTGTCAGTGATAATACCCTTGAAAAAGTTACCAGAGAATGGTGGCTAACACCAACATCTCTTCCCTGGTGTCATCCTTATCTGCATGTGTTCCTGAGCTCTGCCACATCAGCACAGGGTGCTGGTTGCCAGGTGATCGTTGATGTTTTGCACTCCTTGCCAGGAGGAGTGGAATGTTTATGGTGGGTGCAGCCCCCTTGGGCCCAGGACCCATTTTGGAACTCTGTGGGTCTGTTTGTCTCTTGCACTGGAGGTTCCTTCTGGAGCCCCCAGTGGGAATCACAAGGTGCATCCTCACCCCATGACACAAAGGACCGTTTCCCCTACACTGGGTTTGTCAGGTCCTCACTTCCAGTTGGTTTGCAGCCACTGGCAACCCCCATGAGTAGCATGATGGAGGAACCACTTCAAACAGCTTCAATTGGCTCCAAACAGCCAATATCCACCCCACTGAGGTGAATATTTCTCCTTGTGACAGCCATGCCCTTCCCCACTTTACATTTTTCAGAACTAGGAAGGGCAGAAATTTGACTTGCTGAGTACTGGCCAAGTGAATAAACTACAGTGGGCAGAGGTCACTAATGCCCATGGCCCTGTGGGAGCTTCCACTCTGAGTCTTCTACTTTCTATCTGCTCTCACAGACTCTGCAGGATTCTGAAGGCAAACAAGATCCTAACAAGGGAATCTGGTAAATATAGTCTTGGAAGAGTGAGACCTCCTTCTTATCCTTGAGTAGGCAAATACATCTTCCCCATCCATTCCTGGCTCCATAGCTACCAGCCAAAGAGGCCCTGGTAGTAACTGGGCTTGTCAGTGACTCATGGGAATGACAAACTACTCAGCCCATTGACGCACTTGGGGGTTTTAGTACCAGTGGTGTACTGCCCTGTTTGCAGGCAAGACTTGTACGAAATGCAAGCATCTTGCCAGTTCTTTGGCTGTGATGGTCATAAGGACAGCACAGTATTTATAACAGCCTCCAACTCAGCATAAAAATACTCTTTCCATTGCTGGAATACTATGTAAGGGGAAAAAAAAAAAAAAACCAAACAAAAAACCACCCCAAAAACAGAAGATAGAAAGTAGCAACTAAACCCTTTTTAAAAGAAAAGGTCATGGAAAGAACATGTTTTCTCTAACACCTGTGTAATAAGCTCACTATATAAATACTTTGATGTCTTCATATGTTCCTCCAAGTGCCACAGGGGAAGGACTTTCCAGAACATACATGTAACCTCAATTATATCCAAAGCAGTAATAAAAACTTCAGTTGTCAATAGAAAATTCTGCTCTAATTGTTCTTTAATATTTAGAGTTCTGTTTCATGTATTCCTTATCAAATGGAGTGTTTTTAGACAGATATTTCCATAAATACAGTCCACTTTTATATGCTCTAAGTCTCTGTCAGGGCTGATTCTCTCCAATTTTAGGCAAAGTTTGTAGCACTTATTGTACTGTACTTAAGGAACCATACACATGCAAGAACGTGCTCAACATAACAAGAAATAGCAAACTATGTAATAGGACATAGTGTACTTTCCTTGAGCTTATCCTTGGTAATAAATTCATTCAAGATTTCAGACACCATTTTATGACAGGCCCTTTTTTGACCATGTCAAGTCCGGTGTGTTTTCATAATGCTCAGTTATTGCTGAGCCATTCCTACTCAAAAGCATAGCAGAAAAGGAAATGTCCTCTCGCTGTGTGCAGGGAGGCTATCACTTATGAGAGCATCAGTCCCCGTGTGTTTTCATTTTGGTTTGTGACTGGCTGATGGCCATTTTTGACACTCTGATGACATGTATTTTTAGACTACCCTCTCAATGGCTGCCCAATTCCTTTGGCACGCTCTAAAAAGTGGCCCCGGGTACAACCACTGTTATATATGCAACAACTAGGAAGAGACAGATCCTGTGAGCTCGAGTGAGAGGCCCCAGTGTCCGGGTACAGCCCTACAAGATTGTCACCAAGTATTAATGGGGCAGACTTAGGGCTCTGTGTGGTGTCGCAAGGCATGGGTAACACTGTCTGCTAAATTTGCAAATCAGTATGAATTTTCTATCTCAGAGGAGTGCGTGCATGCAGTCAATAAGATAAAGACCCCAAGAGCCTGAAAACACCATGTGAACCTGGAGAAATGGCCAATGGGCTCATGAGCTGCAAACTGGACTTTGAGGTGTCACACAGAGACAGTGGGTGGTGTGGGAGATCTCCTCTTGCCCGTGGCTTTGGGTATGTTACGACTACCTGTAAGAGCATTATGGGATGCAGGCTGGTGCTATATATGCTATCCCTAGGTCAATGACCACCCTTATGTAATGTTTGAAAAAGCTTCAGCTGACTAATTCGGGAGGGACAAAAATAAGACGTCACTTGTCTGCATCTGTGCCTGCAGAAGCTGAAGAACAGAAAATGGTCACAGAATTGAGAGCAGTGAAGGGAAAAAAGAGAGGAAGCTTGGACATGATTGTTAGAAAAATGTCCACATACCCTGTAAAAATATGTCTCTGTATAAGAGTTAAATTGATTTCCCAGTGTTCTTTTTTGTACCTGTGCGTAATAACAGCATGTCAGCAGACATGTTTATATCATTAACTTTTGTCAAAAGAGATTCATTATACTCTTGGGAAGGTGAGAAGCTTTGGATATAAATCTCCTTTCTGAAGCGGATATAAGGTGAATTGCCAATCTGAACAAAAACCAAGTGGCATTTAGGTGTGCAAATCAGGATCCTTGCAGTTTACAGAAGGCTGCAAAAAAGCACTTAAAAATCCAAGATGATTGTGGCAGAGGAAGCTGCAGAGTGGTAGATTTACTGGATGTGTAATAGTTTTCCAAACAAAATAAGGGTATTATGTAAATCTTAACAGAGATGAACTGATAAGCTTAATATGCTTATCTAAAAGGCAGAACAGATTCTGGTATAGTTGTGGCTTTTGAAACAATTACACTGGTATCAGGCTATAAAAGAAGCAGGAATTTTATTTCAGATTACAAGAAAGGTAGAACTGAGTGGGTATCTAGGAATTGCTAAAATACAAATGATACCCATAGTGGTTTGACAGAAGATTGTACATAAAGTATTCGTTGATCTCTGAAACTCAGGGGCAACCAATGTAGAAACCATTTATAACCATCTAACCAACACATAACTGCACGTGTGCTGCACTACAGTCTGAAGAAGAGGTAAAGACTACACTTTATTTGTCCCATCTGGATATAACATCTGCTCCTAGGTGATTCTTGCATCAGTCCTTAAAAGCTTTGATTCATTGAGAATGCAACTGTGATAAAGATTTCTGGTCTGGATTTAATGTGAGTGCTCCACCTTTTCATTGAATTGCTACACTAGCTGATAATCCAAGATGGTTTAAACATGTACCCAAAATTCAGTTTGATTTTGTTTCTAAACCACTTCCAGCCACTGAATTTAATTAGCCTTCTGTCTTCTAGATTAAGAAGCCTTTTATTATCAAAAATAATTTCCTCTTGAAGATACTAAAATTCTTTTAAATTAAATTACTTCCTAAAATTTCCTTTAGTAAGTTGACTGAGCTCTTTAAGTCTTTGATGCATCTGTGAGAACACAGGTTCATAAGAAGACTTACAGACTTACATTTATTTTAGTAAAGTAAATGTAGATGTACAGGCATTAGAGCAATGGTGAATCAGATTTTACAATTTCTTCCCTTTAAAGCTCTGCATCTGTTTGCTTTCAGAAAGTGCTCACTGAACTCACTGATGATTTTTAAGACTTCCACAGTTATTAGCTCTATTAGTTATTAGTTATTTCTTTTGAAAGACTAGCATATTTTTCTCAATATTACTGTCCTTTGAATATTTTTCATTTCATCACCAGTTACCTCCACTTTTTTCTCTATTATCAGTTTGTTACAAAAATTGATTTTTTTTAGAAAAGTCTTATGATAAATTAAACATTTTTGTAAAAGTTATTTTTCTCTACATCCATCTATGTATTGTGAAATATATACAACTCTGCATCATTGTGTATTCTTCCTCTTCAGCAATGGCATGATATGTGCTGAAATAATGCTGATTTATTCCTTGGAGAAGGATGGTGAGACAGAAGTTAAGCAGTGAATTTCAAGTCTTTTAGCACAGTGGTGTGTTTGCTTCTAATGTAGCCATCCATCTTTTTTTACTGTCTAGGTACCCAGTGCAATTTATGGTACATCGTAACTTCCCAGAAACACAGCATATTTGTTTTCTTAATGAACCATTGTACTTCCAATGCAGCAGATTAGCTACTAAAGCATGGAATAGCCTCATCTACAAATACATACA
>WAAE01024586.1:7553-27610 GCA_013400495.1 Nicator chloris
GGAAAAATCTTGTGTTTCCGTGTGTACCGTCTGGTGTGTGACCATGCACTGGTTGTATATAAATATATATATATATATATATATATATTTTATACAGGACCAAGCTATAGCTGTCCAAGCAGGAGCACCTCGAGCTGCATTTGAATCCTGTCCAGAGGAGGTTCATCATTTCATAGAGACACATTTGGATCTGTGCTGCTGAGGCTGTGCTTGATGTAATTATGTCTGGTTTGGTTCTGTTGCAAAGAGGTTTTCTGGAAAATCTGCTCAGCAGTCTGATTTTGTCATAACCTGGAATTGAGCTCTAATACAGTGGCAAATACAGCGAAGACTTCATTCTAAAGTGACTTTTTAAAAAAAAAAGTTGCCTGAAAGATCAAAATGCACTTGAATTATCTGTTCTGAAGTGTGCTTAGTGCTGCTGCTCTGCTTGAGCTTTCCACACTCACTGTCTGCTTCTGAGAGGATGAGGTTTGCACGAGTAAAAGCTGCTTTGGCATAAATCACAAAGGAGTTGTCATTACTGGCCTAATAGTTCTGTCTCTTGCCAAGAGTGCCAGGAAGGTGGTTTGGCAGCAGTGGTGCCTGTCACATGGGTAAGGGTGTGGTGGGAGCTGAAAGGAGAATAAGAATTCAGTTTATTTATTTACAGTAATGTAAAACCCCCCCAAACATACTTTAGAGAAACCCTTAGTAACAGGTTAGATCTCCCCGACACCTGACCCAGATGTAGATGATGACAAGAAGTAGCTCAAGTTCCCAAGTTCCTTCTTTCAAAACCAGTCCAGGACATGTTAGAGAATGTTGGTGCCTCTTGCTGCTGGCAGCATTCAGTTCTTTGTGCATTCACCAAGTAAGGATCTTCTTTGGGCCTCTGCACCCACTTCTGTCACTTCATCTGGTCACTTCTCTCAGCCAATGGCAAATCAATGAAGTTGACAGCACCCAGTAATTTCTACAAGTGTTTTTGTGGTTGTAATTGCAGAATGTCCTCAGAAAACAAAACCTGGAGGGAAAGGAAGGGAAGAGAAGAAAAAAAGAAATATTCCAAGGTCATTTGATTGCAATGCCATGGAGGCTTCAAAACCTGTGAGAGTGTGCTCTCAAGTGTTATCAAAGGCTGTGCCAAAAAAAGCAAGATTTAATTCCTGCATTTAATTCCATGACTCTCTGACAAAAATGTGGGTTAATTCAGAGGGGTTCTAGTTTCCACCTAAATTCTGACTGAAAATGATGGAAAGCTGACGTTCTAATAAGCTATGAATGCTCTTAATGCCTGTGATATTCCTGCCTGGGGTGGACCAGAGGTTTAAGAACGAGCACCTGAGTTTTGTTACTCGTGACATAAATATGATAAGTTCTGCTCTTGTCAAAGGTTCCCTGTCCCCCAAGCTGTCTGCTCACACCTCTGCAGAGCCAGTGCAGTGGGGCATTGAACAGAAGCCATTTCAGTCTGTTAGTCAGTCCTGGGTCGTTTTTGGCAGCCACAAGGGGTTTTACCACTCTCTTCCAAAGCAACGTCGCCTGGACTCGACAGGGGNCTTCAGTGCTGTAAAATCGTGGTCCCAGTGAAGATAGCTGATGTTTTAATTGGCTGGGGATGTAGGAAAATCTTAATTTTCCGTGTGGAACCTCTGGTGTGTGACCATGCACTGGCTGTATATAAATATATATATATATATATATATATATTTTATACAGGACCAAGCTATAGCTGTCCAAGCAGGAGCACCTCGAGCTGCATTTGAATCCTGTCCAGAGGAGGTTCATCATTTCATAGAGACACATTTGGATCTGTGCTGCTGAGGCTGTGCTTGATGTAATTATGTCTGGTTTGGTTCTGTTGCAAAGAGGTTTTCTGGAAAATCTGCTCAGCAGTCTGATTTTGTCATAACCTGGAATTGAGCTCTAATACAGTGGCAAATACAGCGAAGACTTCATTCTAAAGTGACTTTTTAAAAAAAATGTTGCCTGAAAGATCAAAATGCACTTGAATTATCTGTTCTGAAGTGTGCTTAGTGCTGCTGCTCTGCTTGAGCTTTCCACACTCACTGTCTGCTTCTGAGAGGATGAGGTTTGCACGAGTAAAAGCTGCTTTGGCATAAATCACAAAGGAGTTGTCATTACTGGCCTAATAGTTCTGTCTCTTGCCAAGAGTGCCAGGAAGGTGGTTTGGCAGCAGTGGTGCCTGTCACATGGGTAAGGGTGTGGTGGGAGCTGAAAGGAGAATAAGAATTCAGTTTATTTATTTACAGTAATGTAAAACCCCCCCAAACATACTTTAGAGAAACCCTTAGTAACAGGTTAGATCTCCCCGACACCTGACCCAGATGTAGATGATGACAAGAAGTAGCTCAAGTTCCCAAGTTCCTTCTTTCAAAACCAGTCCAGGACATGTTAGAGAATGTTGGTGCCTCTTGCTGCTGGCAGCATTCAGTTCTTTGTGCATTCACCAAGTAAGGATCTTCTTTGGGCCTCTGCACCCACTTCTGTCACTTCATCTGGTCACTTCTCTCAGCCAATGGCAAATCAATGAAGTTGACAGCACCCAGTAATTTCTACAAGTGTTTTTGTGGTTGTAATTGCAGAATGTCCTCAGAAAACAAAACCTGGAGGGAAAGGAAGGGAAGAGAAGAAAAAAAGAAATATTCCAAGGTCATTTGATTGCAATGCCATGGAGGCTTCAAAACCTGTGAGAGTGTGCTCTCAAGTGTTATCAAAGGCTGTGCCAAAAAAAGCAAGATTTAATTCCTGCATTTAATTCCATGACTCTCTGACAAAAATGTGGGTTAATTCAGAGGGGTTCTAGTTTCCACCTAAATTCTGACTGAAAATGATGGAAAGCTGACGTTCTAATAAGCTATGAATGCTCTTAATGCCTGTGATATTCCTGCCTGGGGTGGACCAGAGGTTTAAGAACGAGCACCTGAGTTTTGTTACTCGTGACATAAATATGATAAGTTCTGCTCTTGTCAAAGGTTCCCTGTCCCCCAAGCTGTCTGCTTTTACCTCTGCAGAGCCAGTGCAGTGGGGCATTGAACAGAAGCCATTTCAGTCTGTTAGTCAGTCCTGGGTCGTTTTTGGCAGCCACAAGGGGTTTTACCACTCTCTTCCAAAGCAACGTCGCCTGGACTCGACAGGGCTTGAGAAGGAAGTCAAGCACTGGACAGCTTGGGCTGCAGAATTGTTTTCTGGCCTTGAATCACCTCAATCCTTGCTAATCTTATTTCGTTTCTCAGAATTCTATGGATTTTTTTTCCCCACCTTCCCTTCAGTATCTACTTTGCAGCTTTACTGGCTGTGCATGACCACATCCTTTCTCTTCCACCTGGCCCAGCCTCTTTTCAAATGCTGCTCCAGGGACCAACAAAAATGGGTTGCCAGACAAAGCATTAGCTCTAATTACAGCCAAAAAGTACTCCTTGAAACAATGTGGAATAAGTCTTTTTGAAAGAAGGTTGCCCAGTAGAAGCAGTCATGAGCACAAGTGCAAGGACTTTGGGTAAGAAAAAGTTTTAAAGTGTTTAGGGACCTGTTTTCTTCTCCACATGTTCTGCTGGGGGTTTGGGGTCGTTTTTTGGAGTTTTCTTGTTATATTTGGGTTGTTCTGTTGCTTCAGTTCTTTATTTTGTTTGTTTGGGTTTTGTTTTTTTTCCCTAAGTTGCATCCAGAACCTGATTAAAGCACTGCTGTCTGTTCAATTCTGACAGTTTTTTAAATCTCTTTTTCAAGCCTAAAATTCCTCTTTCCAGAGCTGGCTGTTTGATAGGATATTTTGGAAGTTCCTATGCTTAATTTTTCTTTGAAGTTAGCAATTCCCTAACCCTCCCAACCATGAAGCTGAGCAGTCAGATGCTGTTTGGCATTGATAATCCTGGTTTCCAGGTAACCTGTGTGGGGCCATTTCAGAAGGCAAGAGTGGTCAGACAGTGTCAGGATATTGAAGGTGCTATGCAAGAAAATGTGCTGATGCAGGAGATGAAACCTTTGAGTTCCAGGAGTTCCTGCTGATCACATGCCCCAGTTCTGTATTTGATCAGAATTCCTTCATCATACCAACTCAGGATACAGTTGGAGTTTCAGTTCTGTGAAGTTTTATCGTACAGGGAGGCCAATTCATTTTGTTGGTTTCAATGGGTAGAACTGAAACACAAACACAAATCCATCATGCTGATGGGCAGGTGAGCTGTCAGCCTCAGCATCAGCACCAGGATAAAAGGCAATGTGAATAATCTCCGTGCCTTTTGTGCTGAGCTTTCCTGGAAATTTTGTAGGGCTAAATACCAGATTACAGTGTTCAGTTTGCTTTTATCGTTTGTACCACAACAATCAGACCAATTAAAGAGTTAGCAGCCACATGTGCCAAATTTCACAGCAGACCATCTCTTTCAGTGTATCCTCATGAAATCTGTCCTGCTCACTTCAGGAATGGCTGAGCTGCCAGCACAAACCAAAGGCAAGGGAAGGATGAAGTAAACAAGAATGCTTCTGACGTGTTTGGGTGTTGGAATGTGTGTGCTGAGACCTGTGAGAGATGCTGAGGCTCTTTATGGGAGACTGAGGTGCAGTGTGGGGAGGTGTGACCCCATAATTGTGGTGTTTGGGCTGTGCTTACTGACCATGGCCAGGTTACTGCAGCTGTGACCCCATGAGGGATATTTGGGCTTTCCTTACTGACCATGGCCAGGTTACTGCAGCTGTGACCCCATAATTGTGGTGTTTGGGCTCTTCTTACTGACCATGGCCAGGTTCCTGCAGCTGTGACCCCATAATTGTGGTGTTTGGGCTCTCCTCACTGAACATTACCAGGTTACCTGCAGGTGTACAAGCTGGAAACACACGTGGTCGTTGTTGGGCTCTCTGCTGCTGATGTTTGGGAAGAGCAGCAGAGGCTGCCTTGTTGTACCTGAATTTTTCCTGGTGGCTGTCAGTCCTTAGCAGTCATGCACTCTTCACTGGAGCCCCCGTGCACTTATGCAGTGTTTTGTATTTCCAGGTATCAGGTTAAAGCAATCATGAATATTTGCCCAGTGTAGCAGCTGGTGCAACCCCCTGTGTGCTCAGCTGTGGGGAATGCAGCCACTGCCAGAAGGAACATCATCCAACGGGCACTTTGATCCATGATGACAAAACAAGCAGAGTTACAGCTCTCCTGGCTCCAGGAGCAGAGGTAACAGTGATCTCTCTCATCTGTGCTGGCCAAAGGACTCTGGACTTCAGTGACACCTCGAGATGCTCCTACAGAGACCAGGGAAGCCACCACATGTCTGCCAAGTGTGTGATGGTCACAATTCAAGGACCTGAAGGAAAGGAAGCAGCCCTTCCTCCTTTCCTTGTGCAGATTCCAGACCCCGTTTTCCCACAGGGCTGGACACGATGCAAGTGAAGGAGCAGAATGCAAACCCTTTGGTTTGTGTTTCCCTGCCTGCAGGTGTTCAGAGGAAATGTGTTTCTTTCTGCCCACGCTCAGGGCCAGCGTCCACGGCTCCTATTTTCAGCAGCCAGGCACTGTTATTAATCTGAGATTTTTGACTATCCAGTGAGTCAGGAGGTCTGAGTGCCCAGAGATACGTGAGTCAGACAGGCAGGAATAGTCTGTTCTTCTGCAGGGCACCAGGAGATGGAGATTTTTAAAAAAAGGGGTTACATACTTACTGCACAATACAAATGGAAACATAATATATAAATAGAAATCCTTTTACCCTTCACATTGGATTCTTTTCCCGAGAAACCCTCGTCCCAAACCTGTTACTTACTACACAGTCTACTTGTACATGAAAATGGGTGGCTTGTCACCCTTTTGATTCTTTTCATATCCCCTGTCCATTGGTTAGTTAATGCATTTCTAGGACAGACAATCCTCCCACTGTGACCCCGCTATTCCCATAGTAAAAAATGTAATATTGAAGAAGCTTAGGGAAGGGGTGTGGGTCAGGGAGGAGAATTTCATAATAATTTAAATTTATCTTCCGAAATGTCTCCTCTGAGAAGGGCAAATTGCATTAAAATAGCAAAGACAGGGGTGTAAGTGGTCCTGAACATTCTGCAGCATGTTTTGGGCTTTATTTTCATATGCTGACACCTTTCTGAGTCTCCTCATGACAGTGGCAAATTATGGGCAGCTGTAGAGCTGCACATAACGTGGTGGAGGTCTGTCAGGGTAGGCTGTAAAAGGATGAATGTCACACGTCGATGTTCAGCCCCAGCCTCTGCAGAATTTCCCTGGGGAAGGCAGAAATGTCCAAGCAGCTATAAAATTTCAGGGGTTCTGAGCTGGGGATCAAGTGAATGCAAGGTACAAACGCAGACTGGAACACTCAGGAATGGAATAACAGTGCTTTGGCAGCCCAGGAATGAAACAAGGATATTTTTACTCAAAGGTCATTGGTGTAAAAGCTGAATTCTGGGAGACTAAAATGCGAGGCAGAATCCAGAGGGGCAGACACTGATGATCTTAGGGCTAATTAGAGCAGATGGGTACACAAGCAGTTTTGGCTGGCTGCCTTTTGGTCACCTGCAGCAGGGAGACACAGGATGAAGATTCAGTTTATCTGCCCTCGGGGTAAGAGAGCACATGAATCTCTAGGAATCCAGGAACTTGTTTTCAGAATGAGTTGCTATGTGATGCAAATAAAATGAATTTTCTAACGTGGATATTTGGGGAGAAGTCCAAAAGGCCTCTGTGGGCTCCTAAGTTGAGTGAGCTCCTGGCAAGCTCAGAGCACCCTTCAGATTGGGTTCAAGGCAGAGAAGTCTCGTGAAGTGATTTGGACAGCTCACTCATGGAGCTTTGAGGTGTAGTGGCCTCTAAATGAGGCAGGAGTAAAATATTTCCAGTTAGATTTTTTAGAATGAAAGCAACTGGTCTTTTATGCAGCCTTTATTTCCATGTCTGTAATATTTGTATTTTCTGTTAAGCTCTCCTAGAGCTTGAAGTGGTACATGGATTCTCCTGAGCCAAATATCTTCCACACGGCCAGGAGGCTGGAGCAGAATAGAAGGGACCTACAATAACCATCTGATCCAACTGCCTGATCACTTTGGGGCTGACCAAACATTGAGGCTTCATTCTAGCAAGAAAACCTGTCTGAGCCACCTGCATTCTTGGGGCTGGCTGTTCTTCATGTGTCCTCAAGGGCCACCTCTTCTTCTGCCACGTGGCCCCTCGGGTGCTATTTCCAGCAGCATTTTCAGCTCTGCAGTTGACAGTGCAGGGATGTCCAAACTGAAAGGCTGCCTGAAAAAGGAGATTGTCTTGTAAATGCTAGTGAGCACCTCAGTTTCTGTTTGCTGGAGGTGTTAGGATGTGTGAGAAAATTCATGCAAGTTTAGTACTTTCCCACACAACAATAGGGAATAGGCATCCAGGCTTCACCCATCTGAATTTCAGTGGTCTCTTCTCCCCCAGCAGAAGTTCTAGGAAGCATTGGCCTTGTGGAGATGACTGATCAGAGCCAGCATTCCCACAAAGATGTTGCTGAGGGTGCTGAGTGTAGCAGGAAGCCTGTGCAGAGTTACTGAGGGATGGTTGTGCTCTCCCCCAGAATGGAACTTCTGTGCCTCGTGGTACCTGCACGTCTTGGCACACGTTTGCCCCATGAAAATGGCATCAAAAATGGCAGCTGCTCGAGCCTTTGAGCAGTGGGTGCCAATTTCTGATGAGTGATCAACATGTGACACGCAGTGATTAATGAGAGGAAATCAAGTTTGTGTAATGGAATGCTCATTTCGTCAAGTCAGAGGTCAACCAATCTGTCATCTTGCCACAAATGTCATCTGGCTCCACATTGCAATGAGAGGGATAAAGGAAATATTAAAAGTTCCCTGCAGCTTTTCCACTAAGGCCAGTCCTTGTTTTGTTTAATGTTTAATTATTTGGACAATTTCAAAATTATTGCATTCATGTGACTTCCTGACTGATCTTCTCCTTTTTATCTGCCATTCAGTCTCAAGCCAAAGCTACTTAAATCACAACAATTCCCATATCGAAGCCAGGCTTAAGCAAAAACAGTCACTGAAGCCAGGAAAATTACAAGAAATAGTATTTGCAAGTTCTTTCGTGGAATCTATTTGATTTTGGTTAGTGCAGTTTCTCTCCTGGACTGCCCCTGTTGGTAAATTCCTGAATTATGAGGAATATAATTACCCAATGTTGTTATTACTCTTTGGGGACAGAAATGAGGTGTCCTTGGCCTGCACTACACCTGGGTGAAGGCATCAACGTGGTTTTCACAGGGGAAAAGTTCTCCACATCCACATGCATGAAAGAAGAAACCCCAAAACACAAAACAACCAAACAAACCAAAACCAGGGAAGGAAGGATAATACACGTGAGAGGTGAAAAAGACCTCTCAGACCAGACCTGAGAGAAAAAAAAAAAAGGAAAAAAAAAAAAAAAAGAAAAAAAAAAAAAAAAAAACGAAAAAAAAAAAAAAAAAAAAAAAGTGATCCTGAATAGCTGTTGTCAGTCTGTGTCAGGAATTGTATTTTTTTTTGGAAGCTCAAGCAATGGAGGGAGGACTCGTGGTTAGGGCTCACTTCTCATCCCTGGGGACCCCATTAGTTGGGTCCTTTGGTCCTGTCAGCTCTAGTGCACCACTGCTGCCTGCTCCTTCAGCCTGAATTCATCCCTGGGCAAAACTCTTCTCCATCCCCAAGGAGGAGATTTGAATAATGGTAACAGCAGGAACCAATACATCTGCTAAGGAAAAGATGACCTCATAGATTATTTTCAAATATTAGACAAGTAGAGGGTTCCTTGCTGTTAAATATTATCGCTCCCATCTCTTCTCTTCTGTCCATCAAGCGTTACTTTGTGACAATCTGTAGCTCAGAGATAATTGTTAAGTTTTATTCAAATTACATTACTAACCCTGTAACTCATACTGTGCATAATCTTAGCTATCTAAAATGGTTCTGTGGGAGGGCTGGCTTTCCATTTAAGCCAACATTTTTAGCATTTCTTTCCCCTCCATTGTGCAAAAAAATTAGCAGCAGGTTCTAACAGAATGATATGAACTGTGATAATAAAAATTATTGCTAAAAAAATTCATACTTTTCCTCTTAAATATGTTGTGCTACTATTCTTTAGAGTTTGTTAACTAACCTAACTTGGCAAAAGCATCTTCTCAAAGATCATCATTGTCTCTCGACTGATGTCAGGTTGGTCTTTAACTACAAAAGCGTCTCCTTTCCATAAGTTTGATCGTGATAAAATTAATTTCTTTTCCATGGAGTTTCTTTCCCATGCTAAAAGAGATGAAAGATTTTAGAATTTACAGTTTTGACCATTAGTACTGTTTTCTTTACTGGAGCTGCAGTCTGCTACATGAGCAAAAGAAACTGTTGCTGAATTTCTCTGGCTGTCTGCTTGCCAAAAAGTTACAGTCTCCAGCTGGAGTCACTCCAGATCTTCACTAACATACATGGAGTTAGAGAGAATGGCAAATTTTTCAGGGTGGAAAAAGATCTTCAGACTTCGAACCTGAGATACAAGGTTCTTATTTTTGCCTCCACAGATGAAGATCAGGAGCACTCCTCATAAAGGCAGCAGAATCAGCAGAATCAGAGTCAATGCAAATGAGACTAGAATCAGCTGGAGTGGAAATGATCTTTTCCTGTCAGATTCCAAATCTGGTTCAGGCTTCATTTATGAGTGGGCTGGGGGCCAAGATGATCTCTGTGATGAGTAGACAGGCTTTGGTTGAGGGTTAAGGCAAGCAGAGGTTTGGTTATTGATCCTGAATAGCTGTTGTCAGTCTGTGTCAGGAATTGGAGCCAACAGGACAATGGGTATCAATCAGCACAATTATTATTCAGTTGCTCATCTGGAGACAATAAGATGGCACAAGGCAATAAGGAGGTGTGAAAGAAGCACACTGCACATTCCCATTCACCCTCATGGAGAGGGAGCAAACAGAACCAAGAAAGAAGAAGTGTTTGATGAAAGGAGCAGGATGAAAGCTCTCAGCCCTCCAAACTGGATTGACTCTTGTTACTGGGGTTGGCTCTGCCACTGCTGATGTGACAATCAGAGTGGAACAATGCTCTGTTGTCTTCTGTTGCCACTGTACAAAGCTAAATCCCAGCATTGTGTAAAAAGTGAGGTCTTGCTGTAAGCCTTCATAAATCTCAGCATGAAACAATGTCCAGAGCATTAAAATAATTGTATAGCAAAACCACTTAGGGTAATTTGATCAGGTGCTCTGATTCCAGGAGAGTAAAAGTCCTCTGCTCTGATTCTTAGCTGCTCTTGAATAAAAATCTCAGAAACAAAAGAGAGTCTGGGGAAGAATTCATGTGGGATGTACCTGCCATGCTTTATTTTAGATTCCCCCTCAGTGGCCTGCCTTGCACACGTTGTCCATAAACCCTGATGGCCACAGAGTCTGCATTTACAGAAGGGTTGGTCCCATATGGAGAAGGTACAAAAGTCTGTGTGAAATGCAGAGCCTCGTATGGTGTTCCATGACAAAAAATGTAAACATGACAAAAAATGTAAACATAAAAAATGTAAACAGAAAAAATGTAAACTTTTCCAGGTAGAGCAGCAGCAGCCCTGCCCAGGGGGCTCGTAGAGTATCAATATCCATGGTGATCCATGCTTCTACTCCAGGCAGCACCTGGGTACCACTTGGGTTGAAGTTACTCATTTGGGTGTTTTTACACTCATTTGAAGGCAAAAATTGGTAAGAACTCCAAGAGTCCACTCGGTTTTGCCTTCTATTGTTTTTCCTTACTAATGAGAATAACTGTATAAAATGTCTAATTTTAATTCATCTATTTTGGCTTATTTTCACTATCTAAAATTTGTGAGGTATTTGCTGGAGGCTTTTGAAATTGTGAGGTATTACTGAGGCTTTTGAAATTAATTTCTTGTCCCACAAGTTTCTGATTGTAGTGAGGATAAACACGATTTTAAAAGTTCCTAAAGAGACAAATGATTTTTTTTTTTCAACAAATAAGCTACATACAGATCTCTTAAAGCCAACGCTGTTAGTTGTCTAAAAATTTGATTTACAGATGTAAATTTCAAATTGTATCACAGCCTGGAAATCCTAGTTGCCAGTTCTATAATTAATCCACTAGATCATGCTGCCACTTAGCTCTGCTCTTAAGAAATGTGTGTCTGTGTAGCCTCTGTGAAATGGGGCCTCCTGATGAGATAATGTATTAGGGAACAATGCTGGCTCCTTATGTAATGAAACCAAACTCCTTATAACCTACGGCTGGGCTGGTTAAACAGGAAAAAAAATAAATTCTGTTCAGCTCATTCTTCTGAGAGGTTTTATTCTGTGCTTAGTCGCTCCTTTAAAAAAACACTCCAGAAAAACAGCTTTCCAGGATCCCTTGTCCAAGGTCAAAAGCCTGCTGCACCTTGTGAGAAGCTGGATGTGGGGAAGAATAGGCAAGAAGGCAAATAAAAAGGGTTCAGCTGTGGGGGAAAGAAAGCAGGGTCTGAAAGCAGACAGGTATCTGAGGATGCAGGTCTGTGCCCAATGGGATTTTCTGAAGTGCATGGGCAGGTTAGGGCTGGGGAGAGGGATGCCTGACTGGGTTCCTCGTGTCTGAAAATCTCACTTGGCTCCATGAGCCCTCTGAGCCTTCTCAATGGCTTTGAAAACTTGGCGAAGGGAACTGAGAATCTGTTTGCTCTGTTCTGGAAACCTGGCAAGCCCTGTGTGCCCTGGCTGCTGGGGAAGTTCCAGTGATTCCCGAGGGACACGTTTTGTCATCTGTCCTCTTGGCTTCTGGGCAACGTGTTCCAGACAGAGCAGGCTCGAGAATTCCTCTGTCTTTTGTGGGGTTTTACAGTGTCTGCTCAGTGGGGTAACCTTCTGCCTGAGGCACGTGTGCTGCCATCTGAACTCCTGTGCCAGCACAGGGAAATCAGGTGTGTGCTTTGCTCAGGACAGCTCAGCAAGTGTGATGCACAGGAGCTTGCTGCCACTTGATCTGCACCTCAGCAGCTCCCAGGGAGTCCAAAACCTTCCCAAGCTGATCCTACCTTGGCTCCCATCACCCTGGGCACCAAAGGCAGCCCTGTCCCTTTGTTTGCCTTCTCCAGTTCTGGTCTCATTCAGGTCTTTTCCCATTCTTTGCGTGTTACAGATTAAATTCTGTCTTTCATTCCTAGCACAGGTTTGTGGTTGTCTCTGTGTGATTACAGCTGAAACAGACCACCTTGTTTTCTATTCTTTTTTCTATTTTTTTTAAATTTATTTTTTCTATATATATTCTGCCTCTTGCTAAGGCTGGGCACTGCAGGCTCCTGGTGTGGGAGAACCAGCCAGGGATCTCCCTTTATCAAAAGGAACGACATGGATGACACCAGTGCTTCACCATTCCAAATAAAAGCCACTAAATAGCGAATGAGAACGGGGAGATAACACAAAACCACTTTTTCTGGGCCTTTCCAGCAGTTTGCAAGTCAGCAGAATGGATGTAGCCAGGGCAGGAGGAGCAGTGATCAGGCTTCAAACCCCCCTTGCTGTTTCATTGTGTCTCTCTAAGGCTGAGGATGTGCCTCTCAATAAAATGTGACTGATCAAAGGAGACACAGGCAAAGACATGGAAACTAATCCAGAGCTGACCCTGCTTTACACAGGGTTTTCCAGCTGATTGGGCTCCTAGTGAAGAGGACCAGAAAAAGAAAAGAAAACCATTTAGTAGCAATTCTCTTTAAAACATTTTGTGGTGGGGTGGAGGCTATTGAGGCAGGAACTCTATAAAATTTAAATGGGAAAAAAAACCTCCTCACCAAATAGAGAACAAGGCACTTGATTTGTTAGGGCTGAATGTAATTATAAAAATTCTGATCAATTCTAGCCCAGGGATGGTAATTGTGTTACCATAGATGCAGAGGCCTGGAGCAAGAAGGTAACAAGAGGAACATATCTGTTCTTTTACCCCATTTTTAAATCAAAACATGTGCCTTCAATAGGTCTTTGGTTGTTTACAATTAAATTGTCCTGAACAATACATGAGTTGGCCACTTCTCAACTGTCTGGGGCATCTGTTTTCACACACTTCAAATACAATCAAGATTTTTGTTGTGTGTTGGGTTTGGGGTTTTTTTGTTTGTATTTTTTTTTGGACTTCCTGTACAACAGAAGTAGGAATGGATGCAAACTTATAATTGGATATGCTTTTTGGGTACAGACAGCTGGAATAAAAACTGCATGAGCCACTCTCAGATAATCTTACAGAGCTTAAATCCTACAGGTGTAGAGGAGAGACAAAACTCTCCTCAATTGTTCTGTGAGGAGCAGCTGTGTCCTCTCAGGAAACACTTCATTGACAACCCCCAACCAAAGAACCTGGGCTCGGGGTTTTCTTGCAGTCTGTCTCTGCTGTTTGTCAGAGCTGCTGTCAAAAGATTTGATTTGCATCTTTTTTAGTGCCTCTTCTGGAACCTGAATTTTCTGAGCACTTTAGTAAATTGGCTTTGGGAACATGAAAAACACCCACGGTGTTGGGCCACTGGACCATGAACCATCCAAGGAGCTGAAAGCTCTTGAACTTTTGTTACACATGAACTCACCCTGGTTTGGTCTCACAGGCTCTCTGATTTTTTTTTTTCCTCCTGTTTTTCATAAACTTTTGGTGCTTGGAAACAAAAGCTGGTCATTCTTTTCTCAGTAAAGACATTTAATATCAAGATGTTTATCTTCATTTTGCCAGTGAAATAGAGCTCCGTTTGTTGTCCATTTTAAGATAACCTTGAGCTTCTGATGTTCAATCTGTGGAGGAAAACCCATACCATTTTGTTTAAAGCATTTCAGCAGTCTTGTAGCCCACTCGTGTTTTTTCTTTTTCTCCCGTGTTGTAATATTTTTATTTATCATATGACTTAAAAAAAAAATGTATGTTCTGAATGAAGATCTGCCCCCATTTGAGAGAAAATATCCAGCAGCAGCAGAATGCTACCAGAGGTTTGGCTTTTCTTGTTTGGTTCTCTAAGGATCAGAAATGGTCCAACCATGGCAGGGTACAAGCAAATCAAACTTCAATGTGACTTTTAAGTTTTAAATTGCTCGACTCTGTGGATTTTTTTACTCAGTTTTTCTCTGTTTAAGTTTGTGCCATGATTGGATCTGTTGCTTCAACAAGTAAATTTTAGGTTCTCAAGGGAGAATTTTTCTGCTTTGTTCCATATTAGTGACAAACTGCAAGGGTTTGGGATGTCCCTGCAGCTCTTCACTCCACACAGCCAGACTGAGCAGCAGAACCATGCAGATTTCATTGTCTGTGTTCCAGAGGGTTTTTTCTTCTGAATTCTGACTTTTCCGTGTAAAATTTTGTCCGTTTTAGATAAAGAATCATTTAAAGTCTCAGTTTTTTAGGTTTTGTTTGGTTTTTTTTTAAAGCAGTACAACACTTCTCAAAGACAGATTATATTCAGGTAAACTTGGCAGGTCTTTTAGAAGAAATAAATGAAGAGTGCAAAGAAGATACCAAAATAGATGAGTGAGTATATTTAATAGTGGGCTAGTTGGTGCAAGAATTAAATATTGTTTATATGAACTCTTTGTGGCCCTGCATACAATTAGTTCCTCTTTCACTGTGAATTCATAAAGGGATTCTTTAGAAACACAAGAATGGAATCATTCCTTGTTTTCAGCAGAACTGGAGCAAAAAATAGATCAGGGAAAGTTTTTATATCAGGAACACTCTTAGGAGAAAGTGATTGGGCCTGGTATCATCTCTTTAATCTCTTCTTTGCTCCAGTTCCCCGTTGCTTTTATTCCCCTGTTCATATACATCATTGCTCCAGCTCTGGCTTGAAGTTTCTCTTCATAATACAGAATTCCCCATGGAACATAAACATCAATATTTCTGTCTGAGAGACTGATCTATCAGGGTTAGAGACGTTTCTTTTCCCCCAGCTCTTAAGTCTCTTTCTGAACCAATAGTTATCTGCTCATCTTTTGCATCAGCTCTGAGTTCCTTTTGCAGATCAGTGAGCACTGGCACAATTTTGATAAGCCATGGAACAACATGCAATATGTGGTGTTTCTGTGAGGCCTGTTTTGCTTGCACTGACGTTTTGGTTCAAGTCCAGAGAGTGAAAACTGTTAATGGTGCAAGAAGTGTGGTTAATACTCACTTTTGTGCCTTTCTCTACTGAGCTGTAGAATTCTTTTCCTGGCTATTTCTAGTTTTCCTCATGATCAGATGTTGTAGTGCATTGCATGCAGTAGTGGTTTTTTAATTGATTCACTGCTAGAAGATGATATTTCCCTAATGATTGTTTGTCACCATTTTCCCTGTCTTTTTCCCAGATCAGTGGCATCTCTGCTAGCACACAGAAATGTGTACAATTCTTGTTTTGCTGTATTTAAAAAATGGTACCTAAGAGTTTTGAGATAACAGGGTAGAAAATGATGAGGGTAGTGTTTGTAGCTTAAAGGATTAAAGAATTCCAAACAGTCCGGCCAGGAAAGCTGTTTAGGGATCCATAAGCCAGTTTGGAGAAAATAACAGCTAACTGCAGTCCTCCCACAAACCTCAAATGGAGCTCTCTCTGTAATTCAGACATGTTTGGCCTTTTTTTTCCCTTCATTTTTCGGTTTTTTCCTATCTCTGCACTTTGTGCAGAAGCATCAAGAAACCACAATGAAGACTCTTGGGCAGGCTCGGGGGATTGTGCTGAGCGTCAGACACTGCAAATGCCCATCTGAACCTTCCAGGTATTTGAGCTTTGCCCAGTTTCTGCCTGGCTCTGGAGGGAGCAGCTGGGGATGACAATTTTCCTGTGGTAATGCACCACAAGATGCTATTTTTTCACCAAAGAGGCTTTTAAGAAAGTTTTCTTCCCCTCTTCCAGGACATCAGTTTGCAAAGCATTCCTTTGATTTTTTCTACCACGACATGAAGGGAGAGGAGGGAAAAAACCCTACAACCTCTGTAATTTCTTCTCTTTTGGCTGGTGCTGCTTATCTGCTTGCTTGAAGTGCTGCTAGGGAGTGCTAATGCCCACCTCAGGGTCTGCCAGGTGCCCTTTTGCTGTTGATACAGCTCCTGACGTGCATTTAGAGTAAACAGGTAAAATGTCAGGGCAGCTGGAGAGAAAAGAGCAGCAAAGTCAGTTAATTTGATGAAGAACTACAAGGGGAGCTCTGCCCTAAGCCGTGCCTGGCCACCCATGGCAGGATTTTGGGTGGGAATGGTGGCAGACTTCACCTGGATGTGTTTTGTTGGAAAGCCAAATGGTAACAGCATTGAGGAGACTCCAGTTAGAGGCTTCTGCCACTGGCACCCTGCTCAAAATCTCCAGGGAGAAAACTTCCCAGTGACAACTTGGGAAATGACCTCTTTCCAAGGGGTTCAGTGTGTTTTGGCAGGAGGATTTTTCCTGTCAAAATTGCCTTTTTGATATTTCGAAGATCAGGATGGAAGTGCAGAAACTTGCAAGCAGAATAAACATTTAACTGTGGAGTAAACATAGAATAAAAGTAGAACAAACATTTGACTGATCAGGAACTCGTTGGAAAGTTTTGAGATTTGCTTTAGATGAGAACAAAAGAGCAGATAATTTCTTTTTGCTTGTGGAAGTGTATGCCTATGCTGAAATGACAACTCCTGAAAATGACATTTTTGTGTCTTCCAAGTGAGTACTATTTTCATCCAGCTTACAAACAATTAGCGTTGCATTTAGTCAGGAAAGGAGGAAATGGAGCTGTGAATTCTTTATTGTTATTAATCCTGTTTGTCATTTCTCTTGCATCTGGGAAGCTTCTGCTTCTAGAATGTTCACAGTAGACAAAGATTTCCCACGTAGCCACAGAGATCCAGGACACAGAATATGTTCAAGAGAGTATGTTTGGCTTTACAGCCTGATAAAGAAGAATGGGTAGCTATTTTCAGAGACAGGCATATTTTCATCCATCTCTGCCTGTTATTTAATTCTGAATCTCAAGAAATCTGCAGTACAATGTAAGACTTAGTTCCTGTAGGTTCATTAGTGAAGCACAGATCTGCCCTCCCAGCTCCAATCTGTACTTCAGTCTGACACGTGCTTAAATCTCTTATTAGTGGTCTGGTTGAAGACAAACTTCACTGGCATCCTTGGCAGATAAAAGGAAAGCCACCCAGGATGACAGTTGGCTTTTCTTGCACAACGGAGCGTGTAGCTGCACATGCCAGAGGATGAACCACTCAAGGCTGTCCCTGGAGCGGCAGAGTACAAACCAAGGTTGAGATGAGGCTGCATTGAAGGGTATTTGAGGCATTGTGGTTCAATCCTGTGTTTAGAGAGCTTGTCTCTGCAATGTGGAACCTCTTGGATGAATCTGCTCTAGCACCAAAAGCCTATTCCACGATTTTGCTTGCAGTGAAGTGTTTAGAAAAGCTTTTCTAAATAAGTTGTGCAGCAAATACAAGGCAGAACAGAATATGAGCGGGAGCTGGAAGTACATTCTCAGTTTGGTTTTTTTGCTGGCTTCTTTATAAATCATCTCAGAAACATGTTGGGATTTTTCCTCTTTTGTTCTTGCTTCTCCTCGACTAGCTGGCTGGTTTGGCATCTTATACTTGTGGATATTTTTAGCATCTCTTCAAAAACTCAGAGATGGATTCCTGCTGCTGATCAGCCAATGCTGTGTTCTCCAGTAGTTGCCCTCAAAATATCTCTGGTCTGCTTCCTTGGCACTCTTCACTCACCTATTTTTTTTAAATTCAATATCCGTAATATTTATTTCCTAGCAAGTGTTCCCACTTTTGAGGGAAGGAGATGTGGATTTGAGCTGCTACTCTGTGTCTTTTGCTGAGGCTCTTGACTTGCTGAGTAAATACCTGTCAGAAACTTCAGGGGTGTATTTCCATGGTGATGGCAACGTGTTTACTGTCCTATCTGCCTGGTGCTTTTTTGGTGTTTGTGATCCCTTTTTGTCTTTGCGTGGCTTTTTGTGATTCTGCAGGAAAACTCCTCACAGGAGCTCTGTCCAAATAACATTTCTTTGTATTTAGTGCAATAGGATTTTTTTTTTATTGAAGAACAACTGAGAGAGGAATTGTCTTCTGAACAAAGACTGTGGGGCTGGTTTTCATTTTTTTCAGACCCACCCAGTACAGCTCCTGATGCAGTAGCTGCCTTATATAGCAACATGAGTTTTCTCACTGTAAACTCAAAGAAAATGTTCTTGGTTATGACCAGCTGTTTATTAGCAATACGTTTCCATACCTGAGCTTGCAGCATCAGTCTCCTTTTCCCAGGACGTGCAGGAGCCCGGGGTGGCTGTGCAGCACCTACTGCTGGGTCCCACAGACATTTGCTGAAGCTTTTGCTGACATAAAAACGAGGTTGAAATGCAGGCAAACAGGTCAAAGGCAATCCTGGAGGTATTGGGTTCATCTCCTTCCCTGGAGGGCTGTGGCTGCCCCTGCACCTGCCCAGCTCCCAGCCCAGAGCTCTCCTGTCACAACCAGGTCACATGAGGACACTTCTACACAATTTCAGTGGGAGAGCTCTGCCACCTACATGGCTGGATGTGTTCTGGGTTTCTTTTTAACTCTTCTCATTTTCCAGGGCCAGATTTCTGACCCCCAAAACACAGGAGCTGGATCCCGAGCAGATTTCTGCATTAGCAGAAATCTAATTTTTTAAGAAATTTTTTAAGAAATCTTTTCTGGGGGGCCCTGGAGGAGCCATGGGAACGTTGGTGGCTCTGTGAGCTCTCTCCACCTCAGCTCACAAAGACAGCGCTGCAAACACTGGCAGGTGTGGCCCAGGTGTTGCTCAGCCTTTTCAGCATTCCCCTGGGGAGGGGATTCTTTTAGATTTATTACCTTCCCTGTGCCTGTCTGCTCCCACTCTTTCCTGGTGGGGTGATAAAGATCGAGCTGTGTTGTATTCCCAGCCACGTTTGCCATCAGAGGGTGGAGCAGCACCTTGGGAACTCATGGTTCATCAGTAGCAGCCTCACGTGCAGAAAGCTCTGGACGTCAAGTTTCACAGTAAGGAGCGTGTTTGTGGTGCCCAAAACAGGAAAGAAAAAAAACCAAACCCAGATTTGAAATGCCTGCTGATGAAATCTGGGAGTTTTTAGTCCACTGGTGTCACAGGATGCTGTGAAGAGAGGGGAAAATCGTGGCTCACTCAGGTGGGGAGCAGGGGCACAGAGGAGCCAGGGCTGACTGAGAGTTTCCATTCTCACTGAGCAGGGGCTGCATGTGGCTGATGCCTGCTGTACCAGTCCAGCTGCCATCACTGTTTATGATCTTTATCTCCAATGTGTTTCTGAAGCCTGGTTGATTCTCCTCTGGAAGCTGATTTCTGGTCCATGTAAAACTTCCAGTGACGTCAGGGGCTTGGACACGCAGGGACATACGAGCATGGAAGGGAGGCAGGCTCAGAGCTGCTCAATCCTTCCCTTCCTATTCCGTGTAAATATATAAAGATGGAATTTCTTATGTGGAAAGATAAGGCTTTTGATTTGCAGAAACAAGCAAATGAAGCTTGGTAACCTCCCTGAGGTTTTGTTTTCTTCTATTTGACTAGAAAAAAAAAATTTAAAAAGACACCAACTAGTATGTCTTACGTTTTGACAGTGCCTTTCTTTAAACAGCAACTAATTTAACTGAACCTTCGGTTAATTGGTTTAAAAATACGAAACGGCTCAGCTCGGGTGTGCAGTCAGCTTTTCATAGCACATCCCCGAGCCAGTTACCATGGCACCGGGAAAGATTTCTGGTCGCCATGGCAACCCCAGGTCGGCTTGTCGCACCTTTTCTCTGCTGCAGACCGAAAGCAGCAGCGTGTGTGGTATCTGCAGTTAATACGTCGAGGAGGAGGCAGATACATTTCCGGAGAGGTGTGGGGTTTGGGGGTCAGTTTGGGGGTTTGTTTGGGGGTTTGTTTTTCACCCGCACCCCCCTCGCTTTAAAGTCGGTCGGTCTGTTAATTGCTGCTAATGAGGCTAATGGCAGGAGCAGGCAGGGAGGGGCAGGTGGAGGTGGCAGTGCTGGGATGGGCAGGGTGCTCCTGGGGGCTCTGCAGCAGCTGGGAAATCCTCCTTTCCCTCCTGGGGAGCAGCCTGCAGAGCTGCAGTGCCTGC
>WAAE01024587.1:0-58798 GCA_013400495.1 Nicator chloris
CGCTGCCGCTCGGCCCGGTCCGCGGACCGGCGCGCACACTCGGGGGCTCCTTTGCCGGGACGCGCTCACATCCTCTGGGTAGAGAAGTGCTAGTGAAGATAGGCTGTAACCCTGGTGGAGTCCTGGCACCGGAGCATCGTCGGCTCCGCATCCGCCCTCGCCCCTCGCTGTCCCGAGCCCGCGGTCCCCATCGCTTTCGCAAAGCGATAGGCTTGTCCGTCCCCTTCGAGAAAAGCGGCGGCAAGATCGGCACAACGCATTTTCCTGGGCAGCGTGAGGCAGAGGCTGATCTCGGAGGAACTGAGCCGCCTTCCCCGGCAGGAGAAACCGGCCTGGAGCCTACGCAGGGAGAGTACGCCTATAATAGCAGGGAAAGACACTACAACTACTGGGGAATCTCAGGCTGAGGACGGGGAAAGGAGGTGCATCCCAGCACGGCTCAGGCATGGACGCGCACGCCTACTCGCCAGTCTCGCGGCTAAAAGGGGGGAGTGGCTGTGCTCGCCGCGTGGGCTTCCCTGTCACAGGCGGGCTGCGAGGGGCGTAGCGGCTCGTCGTCCTTGTCCAGCCTCACCTCAGCATTGCTATGAGGGCTGGGCAGGATGGGCCTCAGGAACTGGAATTCGCTCCTCCCCGAGCCGCTGGTCAGACACATTTCGTAGCGGTAAGCCGGCTCCAGCGTGCCCGTGCTGTCCACGCCCACGCCGTCGCTGGCGAAGTCTCCGTCCGCGTAGCAGCTGGGAGAAGGAGGAGGAAGTTCTGCCCGGACGCGAGCTTTGCAGAGCGTGCTTGCTGTCAAGACGAGGATGGACAAGAGGAAAAGGGACGAGACACAGCACAGGGAGGCGATGAGGTAAGTGGTGAGCAATTCCTCCTCGGCCACCTGCGGCTGCTGTCCGCTGGCAGGATCGTGGCCATCTGGTGGAAGGCATCGGCGAAATCGTCCACCAGTGCCACGGAGAGGGTGGCAGTGGCAGAGCGCGACGGCTGCCCGCGGTCCCGCACCAGCACGATGAGCCTCTGCCGGGCCGCGTCCCTCTCTGTCACGGCCCGCGCCGTGCGCACTTCGCCGCTGTGCAGCCCCACGCGGAACAGCGCCGGCTCCGTGGCCTTGGCCAGCTCGTACGACAGCCACGCGTTCTGCCCCGCGTCCGCGTCCACCGCCACCACTTTGGCCACCAGGTAGCCGGAGGGTGCCCAGCGCGGCACCAGCTCTCCGGCCGCGCTGCTGTCGGGGGCCGGGTGCAGCAGCACGGGCGCGTTATCGTTCTCGTCCCGCACCATTACGCGCAGCACGGCCTGGGCGCTGAGCGGCGGGGAGCCGCCGTCGGCTGCGCGAACTGTCACCTCAAAGGCAGGGACCTTCTCGTAGTCCAGTGGGCGCAAACTACGGACGGTTCCAGTCTCCGCGTCCACTGACACGAATGATGCCGCGGCGAGGGTGCCTGTCGGTGGCGGCACTAGCGCGTATCTCACGCGGGCATTTTCTCCCGCGTCAGGGTCCGTGGCACTGAGACGGCCCAGGATCCTCCCTGCAGGCTCGTTTTCGCTCATCACCATGGTGTAAATGGCCTGGGTGAAGGTGGGTGCATTGTCGTTCACATCCAAGAGCCGCACGAGTAGGGTCTTTGATGCCGACAGGGCGGGAGAGCCCTCGTCGCGAGCTCTCAGCGTCACGTTGTATTCCTCCACCTGCTCCCGGTCCAGTGTCTCTGATGTCACCAGCGCGTACGCGTCAGCTGCCAGCAGCGTGGTCCTGAAGGGTTGCTCTCCTATCAGCTCGCAGGTCGTCCTGCCATTGTCCCCCGAGTCCCGGTCCCGCACGTTGAAGAGGGCCACTATGGTGTTCGGCGGGGCGGCTTCGGAGAGGGTGCTGATGAGCGAGGTGATGATCACCTCGGGGGCATTATCGTTCACGTCCTTCACCTGCACCTCCACCTTGCAATGCGTGGACAGGCCCCCTCCATCTGTGGCTTGGACGTCTATCTCATAGGTCTTTTTTTCTTCATAATCCAAAGGCTTTTTGAGTCGAATCTGACCTGTCTCCGGGTTTATTTTAAACGTTTGGAGATTTTCCTCTGAATTTTGAAATATGGAATACACTATTTCCCCATTCGTTCCTGCGTCTAAATCGCTAGCAGACACTACCACCACTATGATATCCTGTGAGCTATTTTCCTTTACAGAGACTTTATACAGAGTCTGGGTAAATACCGGGATGTTGTCGTTTATATCCAGAACTACCACGCGGATTAAAGCTGTGCCAGACCGCGGTGGAGTCCCACCATCCACAGCCGTGATGCTGAAAACAACTTCTGCCTGCTGCTCCCGGTCCAGAGCTCGATCCAGCACCAGCTCGGCGTACCTCCCGCCGTCATTTCGCCGCTGGGTGTACACATGGAAATATTCATTCGAGCTGATACTATAATGCTGAAGACTGTTGTTCCCCACGTCTGGATCGTGAGCGCTTTCCAACAAAAACCGAGTCCCCAGCATTGCAGATTCCGGGATCTTTAAAACTATCTCTTTATTTAAGAACACAGGAGAATTATCATTTATGTCGGTGAGTCTTACCTCAGCTCGGAAGGACTGCAGTGGACTCTCTAGCAGCACCTCAAAACGCACCAAGCAGGGCTCGCTCTGTCCACACAGCTCTTCCCGGTCCATTTGCTCTCTCACCACCAAATCCCCGGTGTGCTGGTTCAGCTCTAAATACTGCTTTTCTCCTTCAGGAACGAGTCGAGCCTGACGAGCCAATAACTCCCCACCGGTTAGTCCCAAATCCTTAGCGATATTCGCCACAAAAGAGCCTCTCTCCTCCTCTTCGGGCACAGAGTACCGAGCGGTTTCTGCTCTCATCCCCGAGACGCAGAGGACAAGGATCAGAGCCACCGCTCGCCCTGGGAGCGGTTCCTCGCTCTTCCTCAGCTTCATTCCCTTGCAGTGACCCAGTCTCCTCTCCTGTAAGCTGGATGGAGCTGCCGACACAGCCTGCCGACCCCCGAACGGAGCAGCCCGAGATGGTGCAGCCCCGCCTGCCCGAATCGCGGGGGCAGCGGAACTGGGAGCTGCGCGGAGTTTCCGCGGTCAGCAGCGGCACCAGGCGGCCGATCTGTAGAAGGATTCGAAGATTTCCCAGCGCAAAGCCTGGAAAGCAGAGATTTACGGCTCAATTTCTCTCTTCAGAGGTCAAAGCATAAAGATTTAACCGTCCATACAGCTGTATTCGAAGTATGGCCACTGGTTGAATAAGCAATGTCTCTGTTTGCCTTCTACTCCAAAATGGAAAGTACTTAAACCTGGGTTGTTCCTTTTGTTTTGGTTCCCCCTCCCTTCCCACCGCTGTGAATGCTTTGAATAAATCACTTTCCGGCTGTTCAGCTAATACAGTTGTGTATTGTTACAGGGACTCAGCCACCAGGTGAGGTGGTCTTTTAACCGCGGCAGCCATCGTCAGAGTCGCTCTCGGAATGGACCGAGATTGTTCCCGCACTTCACGACCTCTCCTGCTGGGAGCCTTTGGGAAAGGGCTGGAGGCACTCAGACCTCAGCTCCACTCAGAAAAAAACTCCTCCGCCTTGCTCCGAGGAGTTGCTGCTTCTGAGACCATCCTATTTCCCAGGTAGTTCTGATTTCCCCTGCATAAATTCCACTCCAGATGCACGGATTTATTCCCGAAATCCTGCTCTTGGGTTGGCTATTTCCTCGGCGATGACTGTGACGTGATCTCGAGACAGCACACTCACCCGAAGGAGTTCCAAGTAGATTTTATTGTATTCTGTTATCACTCATTTGACTCTTTAAAATAGTTCAATGACAGGAATTATCACATTATTTTACAGATTAATACCGACTGACAAAAGAAAGAGAAAACAGAAAGCTTCTTGACACCCTATATTCTACAGTGCCCTAAGTTAATAGTAAATGGTTTCATCTATTTTACTGAAAACCCACAAAAAACACTTGTAATTATCTTAGTTTTAAAAAATCGCGAAATGGTAATTTCAACTTCATGGAAAAAGAAGGAAGGAAGAAAGAATACATTGCTCAAAGCCCACTTTACAATTAAGATAAATTAGTCAAATATGTCAAGTGTGCCAATGCCAGCAGTATAAAATGTAAACAGCTTCTGCTTATTTTGTAAGAAATTCCTTTGCAAGCACCACTTAACTTTCCATATCTGTTTCACCTGGTGTTGAATATACGGCAGAAAATTAAGATATTATTACACAGCTCTCTCCATAAAAAGAAAGAAACAAGCAAAGCACGAAAGGAAAGCCCCCCAGAGAAGGCGGTGTAACAAGAAGTTAAAGATCAGCTGCCAGTTTTCAGTATTTCTCGAAGCATGTAGAAGCAGTAGCACTTTCACAATCACACATTATTATGTTATCAACGTACAGCACGATTCTCTTCCTCCATCGACATCACAATTACAAAATTACCTACATGAATAAAGTACTGCTGAAGGGGAAGGTACTCTCACAGAGAAGGCTTCATCTCCCTGGCACCTTTTAGGTAGATATTTGGTCTCTATGTTCCCTTTCCCCTGTGAGGACAGACGTGTCTTTCTCTTCACTTATTGATGAGCAAGCCAGGGGTTTTGCTCAGAACTGATATTTAGCTCCAGCTCCCTGTTTGCAGGGCAAACTGCATCTGTAGCTCTGGGCCCTGTATCTTCAGAAAGGGGAGCACTGCCCTGCAAAGAACAGAAAGAGTGGTTGTCATTTGGGTGTTGAAGGAAAGCAAGCGCCACTGAGAAGCTTGGAGGATATCTTACACCACTACCTGCGCCACACCACTCGTCTCTACCGAGAGCCAAAGAGAAGGCAAGACCTGATGGGTCTCTGACCTGAATGGAGATCACCTGAAGTCAGAAACCATCCTCCGAAAACGTACTAATGCAAAACGTTCATGAGTCTGAATAAAACTTTTATGTGTTTTGGGTAATTCAAAATGGTTAGAGCCCCAAACAGAGACCACTTTACCACAAACAGTAAATGTGGTTTAATGTTGACATACCGAGGAGGGTCCTTGTCTTCCCTGAGGCTACTCTGATTCTGACACCCTGCAGTAAAGTGAGTCCAAGTCATCAGTGTTTATGAAATACGAAAATATTAACTGACCCTGACGGTGTTTGTGTTTCTCCAACCTCATATATGTTCATCATCCAGTCTACTGTGAAGTGCTAGATGGATCCTTGGAAACTCTCCATGGAATTCCCACAGAATCCCGTATTAAGAGGTGCTGACTCTGATAGCTACACTTTTCTGACCAACACTATCCATACAAGTCACAAAAATATAAGGGAATGTAATGGCAGAGGTTCACACCTCTGTAGGCTCCAGCAGTTTGTAGGACAGCTTGAGTTCAGCACTGCCACCACCCTGGTGAATGGCACATGGCAGCCCCGAGGACCAGCTCCCAACAGCAGTGCAGGGGACATCGTTGGTGACACACCTTTGTACAGTTGTCCCTGCAGTCCCACCTGACGCTGGACAAGGCACTACATTCCCATATTGCCACCTCCGGGAGGACGGATCCCTAGGAATGGTGTCATTCCTGCTCCAGGTCCCTACGGGCCCTACACAGTGCGTGGGCAGGACCCACTATGGGGACACATCCTCTACCTGCACTTTTCACCTTCTCATGGCCCAACTCCTCCCTTTGAAGTGACACCAAAGACTTGATGAAACACGAATACTGATGATAGATATGGGTGCAGCTGCCCAGAGAGGTGGTGGGTGCCCCATCCCTGGAAATATCCAAGGTCAGGTTGGATGGGGCTCTGAGTAGCCTGATCTATTCGTGCTCACTGCATGAGGGTTTGGACTTAGTGGCTTTTAAAGGTCCATTCCTACTCAAAATGGACCTATCTATTCTTCTATGATGCAGAGATGCTTGGTTAGTCAGCATTTGGCAACCAGCTGAGCCCTGCTGGATCCTCCTGGGAGGCCTCTCCAGCGGGTGTGAGACCGACTCTCTCATCTCCTCCCACCCCAGGGACTCCTCCCCTAACAGTTCTGGAACTTCAATAGTCCTTGCTGCCAGGGCATGACACACCTCCCCCCTGCCCTGCCCGATCGCCTCAGCGCTGTCAGCCCCTCACCTGTGCAGTCCAGTCGCCTTGGCCCCCGAGGCTGGCCGCATCCTGTGAGCACACCGAGCTCCGCTGCTCGCCCGGGCCGGGGGGCAGCCCGGCGGGGAAGCAGGGGAAGAGGGGCCGGAGGAAACGGAACTCGCTGTTGACTGTCCCGGCGGCGAAGCAGACGTCGTACACGTAGCTGCGGGGCAGGGAGCCCGCGTTGCTCTCCGTGGCAGTCGTCGGGAACGTGGGCAAGGTCTCCGTCTCGCTCCGCCTGGCCCGCCGCACCTTCACTACCACGGCGGCCACCGCGGTGGCGAGGAACAGCGCCGACACACAGACGAGGGAGGCGATGAGGTAAAGAGTAAGCAGGTCATCGGGCTCGGCGGCCGGTGCCTCCTCTCTCACCTGTAAATGGGCTTCGGAGAAGCCGTCCACCAGTGCCACGGCGAGGGTGGCAGTGGCAGAGCGCGGCGGCTGCCCGCGGTCCCGCACCAGCACGATCAGCCTCTGCCGGGCCGCGTCCCTCTCTGTCACGGCCCGCGCCGTGCGCACTTCGCCGCTGTGCAGCCCCACGCGGAACAGCGCCGGCTCCGTGGCCTTGGCCAGCTCGTACGACAGCCACGCGTTCTGCCCCGCGTCCGCGTCCACCGCCACCACCTTGGCCACCAGGTAGCCGGAGGGTGCCCAGCGCGGCACCAGCTCTCCGGCCGCGCTGCTGTCGGGGGCCGGGTGCAGCAGCACGGGCGCGTTATCGTTCTCGTCCCGCACGACTACGCGCAGCACGGCCTGGGCGCTGAGCGGCGGGGAGCCGCCGTCGGCTGCGCGAACTGTCACCTCAAAGGCGCGCACCTTCTCGTAGTCCAGCGGGCGGAGGATATAAATATCCCCGTTTTCGGCGTTGACTGACACTTCGGGCTGCTCTTTGCCCTCCTGCGGCACCAGTGCGTAGTTCACATGGGCATTTTTTCCTGCGTCGGCGTCTGTGGCCTTCATTCCGCCGATGCGGAGCATGGGGCTGTTGTTCTCCGTGACAGACATGGTGTAAACCTCCTGGGTGAACTCCGGGGGGTTGTCGTTCACATCCGATATCTGCACGAAGATGCTTTCCCGAGAGCTCAGCCGCTTCGTGCCCCAGTCCGTGGCTGTGATGGTGATGTTATATTCTGCCGTCCTCTCCCTGTCCAGAGCCGCGCTTGTTCTCAGTTCGTAGTAATTATCAAAAGTGGGGGTGAGACTGAACGGCAAGTCCCCGTCGATGGAACACTCCGTCCTGCCGTTGTCCCCGGAGTCGCGGTCCCGCACACTGAACAGAGCCACCACGGTGCGTGGCGGGGCATCCTCGGGAATGGAGGCGGTGAGGGAGGTGAGCGCTATCTCCGGAGCATTGTCATTCACGTCCAGGACCTCCACCTGCACTTTGCAATGCGCAGACAGCCCGGCACCGTCCGTGGCTTTCACCACCATCTTGTGGGATTTTGCTTCCTCAAAATCCAGGTTGCCTGCGACTCGTATTTCACCGGTGGTCGGGTTCAGCTGGAAGAGCTGTCGGGATCGCTCCGATGTCTGGGTAAAGGCATAACGCACTTCCCCGTTGGACCCTTCGTCGGGATCCGCGGCACAGACTCTGATCACCAGCTGTCCCAGGGGGCTGTTCTCAGCCAGGCGCACCTCGTAGACCTCCCGATCGAAGGCAGGGGTGTTGTCATTGGCATCCAGCACCACGATCCGGACCTGAGCCGTACCCGACCTGGGTGGTGATCCCCCGTCGGTGGCGGTGAGAAGTAAATTCAGCTCTCCCTGCTCTTCACGATCGAGCTGGCGCTGCAGGACAAGTTCCAGGTATTTTACTCCATCCTTCGCTGTTCCAATAGCGAGGGAGAAATGAGGATTGGGCCCGAGGCTGTAGTTCTGCAAACCGTTAATGCCCACATCCTTGTCCTGGGCGCTTTCCAGGGGGAAACGGGAGCCAGGAGATGCTGTTTCTAGAATCTTTAAAACCATCTCCTTCTCCGGGAACACGGGCGAGTTGTCGTTTACATCACGAACTTCCACCTCCCCTCGGATAAGCTGCAATGGATTTTCAAAGAATATCTTAAAGACGAGCGTGCAGGTGTCGCTCTGGGGACAGATCTCCTCTCGGTCCAGCGATTCCTTTGCCGTCAGGACACCGGTGTTTTGATTGAGTCGGAAAAGCTGCTCGTTCCCCTCGGACACAACGCGGGCCTTGCGAGCGGCAAGCTGGCTCAGGGGAACCCCCAGGTCCTTTGCAATATTGGCGACAAAGGAGTCCCTCTCCATTTCCTCCGGCAGAGAGTAGCGGAGGGTTTCAGCCCCGCTCTGACACACGCAAACACACAGAATAAACAAGATCACTTGCCTCTTGCTGTCTCCGCTCCGTCTCCCACACGCCATCACTCTCCAAAAAAGCCATCCACTGTCCTTGGCGGCTCCCAGCATTTTTAAATAGCGTCTGAAGCAGAGCGGTGTTGGCCAGCAATCCTGGGGTAAAGGAATCTGGAAGCCCCCGAGCGCTCCGACTCCTTTGCGAGCAGCTCAGTTCACACTGTTTTTTTGTCTCCCCGTGTCTGCAAACCCGGGGCGGACCGAGGAACGCGGCGGTCCGCGGCCAACACCCCCACCCAGCGTCAGAAGGGAGAATATTTCCTCTCAATCGGGGCAGCGCTGCTGGTTCGGGGTTTGTTGCTTGAATCTGCACCCTTTGTGCCAAAGAGAAGAAAAAGGATGCTGTGTAAATGGTCTCTTCTCTCGGAAGCGGGATCCCTGCCCGCTGGGGATCCCTCTGGGTATCACATCCCAACTCGCGACCAAGAACTCTTCATACACAGCTTTTGGTTTGCGTTGTGTAGACACAGCAGGATCCACTGCCATAGAAGAGTTTTTCCTTTTCTTCTCCACTTGTTAATCAGCACAGGGCGATTAGCAAGTGTGGCGAGTCAGAGAGCTAACAAGGAATTGTCCCTAAGTAAAGGTTTCACCATCACCATAGCTCGCCATCACAGCACGATGAGAATGCTATTCTAGGGCACACCATCCTAATGCTGTTTTTTCCTTAGTGGATATCACACCTCGCCCGACCTTTACACTTTTCTATGTGAAAAAGGTGTTAAACTTGAAGTCCTGTATTTGCCTAAGGATATATGGCCAACAGCCAGTTAATAAAAAAGGCAAGGAAACAAACAGGGAGCTCCTAAGTTAAAGTCCTCGCTACACGAATGCTAACGAGGACTTAAGGGAGACAATAGCAAAGATAAGGCCCTCATCACACTAATTGATGGGCCATTAAGAGAATAATTGAAACGTAGACTCAAGAGATTCAACAAGAAACTCTAAAAGATAAAGGAAAAGAAAAAAGTCCCAAAGATTCTCAAGAATTATCAGAAAAAGTGTCATGGAAGAGAACTAATTGATTACCAGGTGTTTGAAGGGGGCTCCAGGAATTTGCAAGGCTTATTATGAGATGATTAGAGGCAGAGTCGAACTCGCTAAAAGGGAGGTGCCTACAGCAGACCTGTGAGGAACAACCGTGAGAAAACGGAGGTGGAAGGGGTTATCGTGGGGTTCCGAGCACAGTCGGGTACTTTGAGGTAGGATTCGTGCCGGAAACGGGATGAAAATCTCAGGATCGGGCAGGCATGGCTGGCCCCGAAGACAGATTTACACCTCGACTTCTTCTGCCACGAACGCACACACCGTGCTGAGGATACGCACAGCTGCCTGCGAACCGAGCCCAACCCAACCTTCCTCTTACAGAATTGAAAAATGAAGGAGAAAACAAGATAGAGCTTGCACTATTTACCTGTGGTTCGAGCATTTCTAATTCAGATTTTACTATAAAAGGAACTACTCTTTAAAAATTATTACTATAAAGTATCATAACCCCCTTGGTTTTGACACATTTTCCTTAATTTCCTAGATGTTTCCCCCTTGTTTTGTTTGCTAAAAGGAGTGACGCTGTCAAACAATACTCAAGAGGTCAAGTTCTAGAAATCTCCGATGTCTTCATTTGTTTTAAAATAAAAAAATCGTGAATGTATCAGTACGAGAAAGTAGTAACTAGGGTTGACGAGGATTCCTGGAAACTTTAGCTACTAAAAGATCTTGCACTAACGAAGCAATTTTCGGCAACTTCTTCTTATCGGCCCTTGACTTGGAAGCGTGGTAAGATCTAAACCACCAATATTCATCAAAGGGCAGCTCCTCCTTTCTTTCCTTCCAGGGACACATCCATCTCTCGAGCTGTGATCATTATCATCAACAGAAAAGTCAAATCATAGGCCAAGAACAGCAGCAGATGTGCTGGGAAAGTGGCTTCTCTCCTCTTTTGCCACGCAAAAATAACTGTGACACCTGTAATCCACTTGCTTTGTGCCCGTTTTTTCAGCTCTCGGCACCTCCGAGGGCGAAATGTGTATTTCCTTCTACTTGTCTTAGTCTTTGGCATCACTGCGCAGCAGGAGGAAAGACACAGGCCGAGAAGAGTTTCCACAGACACATTCTACTCGGAGTGCAGAAGCCCAATTATTGTTGCTCCCATCGTTTCAGAAAGGAAATGGTGTCCTTCAGCTTCAGATGTAGAAGGGTGTAAGAAGAACTGTGATCCTTAACGGACCTCTTGGCTGTGATAATATCTTTGCTCATCAGAAGATGCTGCTCTTTGACTGACGTTTATATTCTTTCAGATTTTAGAGAAATGATAAAGAGGGTCACTTACCGTGCAGTACTGGAAAGCTGATGCTGGCGTTTTCCTTTGGGTCACAACAGTGAAATAGATGGGTGTAAATCAAAGAAAAAGAAGTTTGAATACTGCCAGATGGAGGCACACTGTATTTTAGGACAAACGAAGGAACTATACCCATAATAAGAAAGATTTGCATAAATGTGCCAGAGAATTCACTTATGTCCTCGGGCATACAGTGATATTGCAGGCTTCCTCATCTTTTGTTTTAGTGGTGACATCTTTATCCTAATAACCAAAAAAAAAAAAAAAAACAAACAAAAAACCAAAAAAAAAACCCCAACAAACCAACAAAAACAACCCGGTTCCCTTCGCTTTGTAATTTCAAATTTTATGCTAGAAAAGCATTACAGCAACATATCCTGCTCATTTCCTGGTGTCTCCGTGTTTCAGAACACAGCGGCGCTAAAAGAAAATTCTGCCTGCACTTCTGAAACCTGAGCGATTTCAATCTCCAAAATTATTCTTCGTCTTTCATCTTGGAATTCAGATCTGTCGAGTGAAATCTCAGAGGTCTCGTGCCGGGTTTTGTGGTCCCCTCAGATAAAGGCTCCTTCTCCATCCCTGGAGCCACTGTCCGCTCCCCTCCGGCACACCCTGAGGATCGGACGGCGTGGGAGGAGCCTGCAGAGCAGAAGAACAGATACTTCCCCGAGTCACAGCGTTTTCCACGCCTGAGTGTGCAGACGGACCAACACTCCCGACCTCTCCTCCTCAGGCAGCTCCCAGCATGGATTTCTTCTTTCGTCTCTGTAACAATTCCCAAATTCCCAGCTATCCCGCGGAACTGGTGGCCGGAGCTCTCAGCTGGATGCAAACGTCAGCAAAGCTGGGAGAATCATTCCTAACCTTCTGGCTCTCGGTTATGTTGTAAATACCACGGGTGCCTGTTCTGAGGCTCATTTTCCGAGAGATAAACCAGCCTTCTCCCTCTGTCTGCATTCAGTACCGTGAGTGCTTTTCCCATCGGTCTGTTAAAAGCAAACATTTGTTTCTCCCGGTAGTAACTCGGTGCTTACCAATCAACCGACTCTGTCACCCCAGAGTTCCGGTGAAATCCTCCCAAATCCCGCAGGGATGGCCCTGGGAGGCCATCTCCGTCCTTCACATTCCCTCTTTCGCCTTGTGCTCTTGGCTTTTCCAGGCACGTCTCGATGCGGCGATTCCCAGCACATCCTTTGGAGAGGCTGTAAACCAGGGCGTGTTCCGGGGCAATCGGGGCGTTTCTGCGGGGCTCTCAGCCGCTGCCAGCCGCGCAGCATCTGCCCGGGGCTCGCTGGTGTCCCCCCACCCCACCCCGCCCAGCAGCAGCGATGCGCGCCCAGCGCTGGCCAAGAGCGCCATCGAGCGGCCAGCGCAGGAACTGCACAGGGGCGTCTGCCCCGAGCCTCGGCAGGAAATCCCCTCTCCCACCTCCGGCTATTGCAAGGACAAATTCTGACATGTATTTACCACCAGGACTCTTTGGCACATAAATGCGCTCCCTTAGTATTCGTCGAGGCATTTGGCTTGGCATTAATAGTTCAGGCAAAGGTGAAACGTCCTACACAGAGCTTCCGTCAAGTGTGCTTAACAAAGACACGGGCAAACGTAGCAAACATTGCTCATGTGCTGTGCACTAAATTTTCCAGAAGTCAGGAAATAAAGGCGTTTTCAAGCATAGGCTGTTTGTGGGAGGCTGAGTTTTGAGTACTTTCTATTTCAGAAGGAGATCTCCTAAAGTATTCCACAGTCAAGAACCACTTCAGTATTAACAGCAGCATGAACTTCTGCTGCCTCTTGGGTCAGCTGAAATAGATTTCCAAAGAATACCTTAAAGATGAGCCTGCAGGTATTGCTGTGTGGACAGATCTCCCCTTGGTCCAGTGACTCCTTTAAAGTCAGGACTTCAGTGTTTTGATTGAGGCAGAAATGCTGCTGCTGCTCCTCAGACACAATGGAGAACATATTTCTTCCTAGGCAGCAATATTTCCTTTCTAATGATGCCAGTTCATGAGTCCATCCGCTCTAAAACCTCCATGTGTACCTTGCAGTTTCAAAGAATAGAGGAAAACTCCCTGCTTCAAAAGTCTGAGTTCACATGTGTTTTCAGAGACATTCTGCCTTCTCCAGTCTCCAAAGACAATTCTGGACAGAAGATACTTGCCAGACTGACAGAGAGAAGGTTTAGATTAGATATTAACAAGAAATTCCTTATTGTGAGGAGGGTGAGGCCCTGAGGTTGCCCAGAGAAGCTGTGGCTGCCCCATCCTTGGAACTGTCCAAGGTCAGGTTGGACAGGGCTTGGAACTACCTGGAATAGGGGAATGTGTCCTTGCCAATGGCAAGGGGTTGGAAGAGGATGATCTTGAAGGTCCTTTCCAATCCAAACCAGTCTGTGATTCTACGTGTGCTTAGATCTTTTCCATCCTTCAAAGGCAACAAATTCTCTCTCTCCTCTCCATGACAATCTCAGTACTTCTCATTTGGAAATAAATCCTCTCAGCTGAGACACTTTGCTACCATGAATGACTTTTGAAGGCAAGTAAGTATTTTCGTCTTTGTAAACTTTGTGCGTAGTGGGATCCAATTTTTCCACCTTCAATCTCACTCCTAGGTCAAATATGCAGAATTTTTCTTCACAAATCCCTAAACCCACGTGGGTTTTTTGTGTTCTGAGATCTCAGGCCAACAAATAATATTTCAGTTTCTAGAAGTTGTGGGGTGAGTATAATCTACCGAGATCTTTTTCCTGTGTTCTTCTCTTCAATTTCTTTATGACCCTTTCCACAGTTTCCTGCAGTGGCTGTTCCAGTTGACTCAGACAAGACAGACTGAAATGGAAACTCCCATGTTCAACAGTCAAGCAGCACAAGGTTGTCAGGTAATTGAAGTTCACTGGGTAAACAGCCTTGGCTTTCTGTTGTTTTTCACGAAGCAACAGAGAACAGCATGATTTTCTCAGTGACATTTGGAAAGCCTTGAAAAAGACATTTCAGGGATGGAAGTGCCACACAGGCATTCCTGAACAAAGGCAAGAATCTTCAGGCTTGTGAAGAAATCTTTCTATGATTGGTTACCTGAAGATAGGAATTAGAAGTGTTTGAAGTTAAACAACTGAGCATTATAATAAGAAAGTAAGAACTAGGCAGACTTTATGCTGTCCTGAGCAGAGAAATAGCACATTTTGTCTTAAAAGGACATGTCAGGAAGGAATGGATATGGGAAGAGGTTGGCTTTGGACAGGTTAATTTTGGAAATCTGTCTGGTGATCTGAGCAAGAAAACAGGAATTCAGGTGAGAAGCAAATTTGAAAGTGAGGGAGAGAAGGGGAGAGCAGAAGGAAGGGACAGCAGTGGTTAGAGGAGGGAAAGATGCTGTGCAAGAGGGACCAAGAGTGGACAAGCCTGAAGCTGTTTGGCTGACAAGGCTGACCAAGCAGGGTAAGGACAAAGAAACACAGGTGGGAGCCATCCTGAGAACAGCTTGGGAAGGGCTGGTTGATGTGGCACCTGTAAGAAGAGAATCACAATGGGCATTAAAGGGAAAGTGGGGCCCAGTCAACCAGAGTAAAAAGGGTACAGGGAGTTCTGTGGAGAAGCAGGAAGGGCAGTAAATAAAAGTTCGAAGTCAAAGCAGGTGCATGGATCAGAAAAGAGCCAAAATGGACACAAAGAAGAAACAAATAAGTTATGTAGGAGGAAGGAAGTGTATATATGATCCTCTAAGCTTGCACTGGTCTTTCTCCAGTTCTCAGTGTCTGGCTCAAGATTTAGATTTCCTCACTTCCTAATTTCTTCCTCAGAATGCCTTTCTTTCTGATGAGAGAGAAAAAAAATTATCAGAAGGCAGCAACAAACCAAAAGGAACCCTTCTATCTCAGCCAGTGTAACAGGGGGTGTCCAGTACCCAACTTTCTGTCTCCTGATGCCAGGTTTGGGCCTTCTGCAAGCCAAGTTCCCAGTCCTGTAACCCTTGGATGGCATGAACATACTGAGATCAGCTCTGGAAACACTTGGCCCAGTGCTGCCTAAAGGGGAGGTCAGTGGAGAAGAGATTCAAGCACAGCTTCATGGACAGCCTGGTCACTGCCTGGGAGGAAAGCAGAAGTTCTGAACTGAGGTTTTCAAAGGAGTTACGGTGTTTACTCATGGCACAGGTGAACAGAGATGATGGGGATGACCGCTCAATTCATGTCCAGTGCTCCTGAAGACACAGTGACAGTTCAGCAGTTAAAGAGGTGGCCAACACTATTTCTAAACCAAACGCAGCCAAGTGGTAAGAGCTGTGTAATGCCAGCATAAGGGAAATCTGGCTGATGTTTTACTGGAACAGCAGAGAAGTCCTTTTTTGGGAGGCTACTTGGGAAAGCAAAGGGGTTTGGAGCCCTCTGTTTAACTTCCTTTGTCCTCAGCTGCAGGTCACTTTATCCCACATGATTCCAGTAGCCACTGCAAACCAGGCACCCTCTGGGCTCACAGGATGGCCCTTGGACCTCTGACACAACTAAAGCATCCCCCAGAACACAGCCTGACCAGTGAACTTCCTGGGTCATCATTTATACAAAGCAGTGAAGCTTACACTCTTGTTATCTCGCATACCCTTGTATCTTGTCTTTTATTTTATTTTTAAATACTTTTGTATTTTGACAAAACTGGGCAGTGAAAAGCTCTCTTCCTGTTGGATGATCCTTTGACATGCTCAGTGCTTTCGACCAACAGCATGTAGATACTCTGAAAGAAAAGAGACTTACAGAAAAAAGAAGAGACTCACAGAAAACATCCATTCTGTAGGCAGAAATCCAGAAAAAGTTTATTAATTGTTTAGGCAACAGACAGCTACTCACATCCATATCCCATTTTCTAAAGGAGTGGACACACTTGCAAAGACAAACGGAAAACCAATTTCAAGACAGATGCACAAACACCATTCCTAGTGAAAAATTATAAAGTAAACAGATAGAAACCCAACACATTTAGCAGGTACCACAGACAGTGCATGACAGCTAGTTTGTTTTCCAAGGAGTTTATATCTGGACAGATGAAGCACAATCCTGATGTCACGATACTCCTACTGCCAGGTTCATGCTTTTGGGAGGGGGGAAAAAGCATTTTTATATTAAAACCCCTGGATTGAATCAGTGATGGGGAGGGCTAATAGAAAACAGCCTGTAGTCCCTGTATATCTGTCATATATAAAACTATTACCTCTTTTTTTTGGTCAGGCTTGACCAGTTGAGACTTGGACGCTCCTTGGGATCACTTAAATGCAGTTTATTGACCAGCAACAAGTCGGTCCTTGTCCTGAGCTCTCCCCTGCGAGCGGCAGAGGCGGAGGGGTCAAATCCGGCTGCTGCAATTCCCACATTTTCCACCAGATCGCAGCCGCCACAAAGGAAAAACCCAGCGGAGAATATGCAAGTCACGGGAAGGAGCGGCGGGGCTGCGCCGGGAACACTCGGGCTCGGCAGCATCGCGGCGCCGGCTAGGGAAGGGATAATCTCCCCGAGAGAGGCAGGTCTCTTTATTATCTATCTGTCTGTCTATCTATCTATCTATCTATCTATCTATCTATCTATCTATCTATCTATCTATCATCTATCTATCTATCTATCTATCTATCTATCTATCTATCTATCTATCTATCTATCTATCTATCTAATTTATAGATCTACCTATCAATTTCTCCACCCATTAATCCATTTATTTATCTACCTACCCATCCATTCATCTGTTATCCATCCATCCATCAGCATCCTTCTCCCCAGGATCTGGGTTCTGTTGTGCTGCTCACTGCCCTGGGGAAAGGAGCACACGCTCAGATCCAGGGAAACAATTTCAGAACGAGGGACTCAGACTCCAAACAAGAGGCTGGGGAGAAGGGGCAGATGTGAGGTCATGAGTGAAGCAGTGAGATTGTGAGGGGGGATCCAGAACGCTGGACTGAGCGGGGTTTGGGAGGAGATCTAGGTCATGGAGCAACCTCAGGGATCAGTTTATCCCTTGTGGTCCCCAACACTGACTTTCTGCCCTTGCCACTGAACAGAAACGAAATTGGAACAGTATTGAGCAGTGTGCTGGTTCCTCCCAGCACTGGGGCTGCAGGGCAAGTGAGGACAGCAGCCAGCTTAAACCCTGGGAATCTGGGATTGGTGTAGGACACACCAGCAGCTAAATAATCTCCTAACTTGCTTCACTGTCAAGCCAGCGTCTCTAATGCAGAAAGCACTTGTACCATTTAAAACGTGCTTAAAGAATTGTGTCCACATTCATTACTACATGCTTGTCTTCTGTTTAATCTTTACAGAGACAAAGAAAGGGGTCACAGGCACCTCTTCAGAGATGCAGTTGTCAGGAACACATATATAGAATATTTCTCATCACCGTCTTAGCTTAAAGTAAATTTCCCAGGTTTGTCCATGGCTGATTTAGTGATTTAAAATACATTTTAAGAAGCAAGCATATCCTGCACTACTATAAATCTCCCATTTAAATCCCTAAGGTATAAGCAAAATAGCTTGTCTCGTTTTTTCTTCCTCTAAAAGTGATACCTAAAGAAGGTATCACCTCTGGATATCTGATGATAGGAACTTCAGCACGGGACTGGAGTGATTCTTAGCCCTCCACTCAAAGCATGCACGGCAAGTGGCAGTTAATAACTGAATAAGTGTCTCTTTTCTTCCTCATTGTTTTCTTTCATCTACCTCATTCTATTCCTTGATGTATTAATCAAGGCAGCTAAAGAAAGAAATACACAGAAAAAGTGCCCCCAAACCCAGTGCAATCATAAGTGATTCTGAGATAGGTTAAGGATTACTATGGGATGCCTGGGTGAATAAATCTCTTAAACTGAACTTTTTAATCCCAAATTCAAGTGAATATTCTATGGAATATACAGGGGGGAAAGGCTCTGTGCCCAATACACAAACATCTGCCATTCTGAGGGGAAAACTGGGGTACTGAATACAGTGACAGGAACAGACAAATGTTCACTACAGTGCTGCTCAGTAGATGGAGCATGAGTTATATACAGTAAAATACTAAACCGAGTCACTCCCACTTCCTACTAAATGTGCATAAAAGGCAGCAGAGAATCTATTTGGCAAAACATTTAACATGAACAGAATAAACCTGTGTTCTTGCCTTGTACATCATCTTTACTTATTTATGCACGTGTTTCACAAGTAAAACATCAGAAAAATCAAGACAGATGTTGAACTGCACAGATAATTGAGGTCCAGCAGCACCAGACACAGCAAAAATTTTTTTAGAAGCAGTCTTGCCTAAAGGTGAACTACAACAGCAACAGCAACAAAAGCAAATATGATAATACTGCTTTCATTTATGTAATATTCAGAATGATGGCTCAGATGCTGAGCAGCTTTGGAACAGTGAGACACAGCTGGCTGGAAACACAGCTTCCACAAGGAAATACCCAGGATGTTGCAAGGGAGAAAACCAGTGAGGCCTGGTACCAACAATAAGGGTGGATTACAGCACCTAACAGGTCTAATGTGATAAGACTGCGAATCTTATTTCATTTCAAACCAACAACAACAACAACAAAAAGGTAGGCTCGTTTGTAGTTGATGGGGGAAGAAATTCTGAGAGATAATCACACAAATCTAGTAATAGTGACAGCCTCTGTTCAACAACTTCTGATTTACACTGCCTTTAAGAACAGAAAAATATTTTTGGAAAGAGATACCATAATCTGAAACATGCTCCTGCTTTCTGCTCTCACAGAGAAGCCATCCATCTGTTGTCAGCTCAGTAATTTGAAATCTAGTTGTAACATTACCACAATGCACATGCTGTGTGTGCCACATGGGAGCAGCCACCATGGTGCTGGACACCAATTTTTGTCAGAGATCCATGACCCCATCACAGAGGTCAAGAGCAGTAAGTACAATCCACTTAAAGAATTCCTGAATGGAGGATGCATCACGTAATGCAGGCTCCTGCATGTGTTGCAGGATATTTATAGAGCTTCTATAGCTTTGCAGAGAGCTTTGTTTTGTACTAAGATGATGATCAAGAGGTGTAGTGAAGTTCTGAACAGCAGAGAGAACGCATTACCAGTGCCAGGCAGATATCAGCCAATGGGTCCTCAAGACAAATAAAAAGGAAATGCAAGTTATTGTCAGAATTTTTTTTTTTCGAAGGTGAATTAATCAAACCCCTCTGCCTTCCCCTGGGAATAAACTCTTCTGAGCTGACAGCAAATGGTGCAATCAGAAAACCTTTCCCTGACTGCCCAAGAATAACACCTAACAAAAGCAACCCCCAAGCTGGTGTGACTACCAATCCACCTGAACACCCAAATTAAAAAGACTCAATAAGAATGTATTACTTTCAAAAGACAAAGCACTGCTCTAACAAAAGGTCTTCATGCATCATTTGAAGTTTCACATCAAGTTAGAGGGAGGGAGAGATGAGAAGAAATCCTTCCTATTGGACAGACATTTGCACTTACCTCTGAAACAAAAATGTGTGAGATTACACTCAGTAAAATCACTCAGAAAGGGATTGTCCTGTCAGTGAAATGCTGAGAGACACTGAGGACATTTCAGAGGGCTGCTGGTGCTGCTTTCTTGGCCCATGGGAACAAATTCCCAAGTCTATTCTGAAGCTTTATAAATGAACATTGCAGATTTCCCTATATGTACATATATACTCTAATTAAGTATTCTCTAATCATAGCAGAATATATACAAGTATATACATAAGATTTTTCTTACATGCTTGTGGAAATGGCTGGGTTTTTGTTTGTTTGTTTGTTTTTAACAAGGTGTAAATTTCCTAAATTCTTACAACCCTTTTTTTCTTAGGACTTAAAAAGAAACAAAAAGTAGATAAACATTCTTGTTACTTGTGTTATCTGAATGAGTAGAAAAGTTAAGACAGTAATCAGTTATTAAAAAATACGGAAGCATGTCAGTTTAAACATGGTATTTTGGTGGCTGGGCCCAAAATGATCCTCATTCTTTGGAAAAATATGCATGAAAATAATGAGAATGCCATGCTGGCGAAGACCACATATTTCAGAGGAAAAGCACCTCATACTGTGGGTTCCTTCCCTTTCTGCTCCATGGAATGTTTATCCATAATTTTTAATTATTCAGGAGGTGGCTGTGTCAGTGCTGAGTGCCCTGACTTGCCTCTCCTGCTCTCATCTGCCTTAGAGATTTCCTGGCTCTTGTCGTGGATCCCCACAATCCCTACTCAGAGATCCAGCAATAAATTTACCATTGCTCTGCTCCTGCCTTTCTACCAGTGCTGGAAGGTCCTCTGTTCCAAGTATTATGGAATTGCTTCATCAGAATCAGATTTCTGAAGCAGATTCTGCATAGAAAACTTCCAGTCCACTGTGGATGTTCCAGTTACTGTTGTGTGTGGTGCAGACTGTCCTCCAGTTCACAAATAATAATAATTAAACAGATCAGGTTAATTTATCTGTTTATTTATTATTTAGCTGTTTATTTAGTTATTATCTGCATGCCCCATCTGTGAAAGTGTTGAAAGCCAGGTTGGATGGAACTCTGAGCAACCTGGTCTGGTGGAAGGTGTCCCTGTCCTTGGCAGGGGGCTGTAACAAGTTGATCTTTGAGGTCCCTTCAAACCCAGGCCATTCAGTAATTTCCAAAACACAACAATTGGACTTGGACACAAAGGCAAACGTCACAAGGAAAGGGAAACAAGTGCTTCAGCCATCAGGAAGCAGAAGCAAACAGGCCAACCCCCAATTCCTACTGTATGGTGTTTTATTTATTACTTAGTTTTAGATATTCCTCTCATTGTGTGGCAACAGCTTAAACTCATCAAGCCTAACGAGGAGAGGGCAGCTTAATGGAAAGCAGATTATGTCAAAGAGATTTGATCTCTTTCTCTGACAAGATTACAAACAGGAATCATAATGGAGACTATATTGCTGATACAATATAATCAGACTTTTTTAGACTTCTGGCTTTGGGCCTCCAACATTCAGATAAAAAACCTAAAGACAAGAGCACCATGAAAAATCAGACTGGCACATACTAAATCAAATAGAATTTGTCAAGTTGATAGTCTCACTGCAATTAATGTAAATGCATCAAATAATTACAATGAGACTTGTAATGTTTTATAAATACTGTTCTATTATATACATATAGTCTTGATACAGAGATGTAAAGATAGTGTAAACATACATTTGTTCCTGGAAAGCTTTCAGATTATGTAAACATTGAGACATGATAGTCAAGAAAGCCTGTGAGCAGATCAGAGCTGTGAAAAGTTTGGCATGGCACACCCAGGCATTTTTAATACAATAATTGTATTAAAAATTGTATTATGTGTTATTCCTACAGGAACAAAGAATCATGTGCAGAGACCTGGCTCTGGACAGACTGGAAATTTCTATAAGCAACCTCTTGAACACCACTGGGGTGGATGACAAAATACATGAAGAAGAAGAGCACTGAAGAGGAAAAAAGCATTTCTTTGTAGCTATTGTGACTCAGGTTCCACGTGTGCCCCTCAGAACTGTCCCTGGTTCACAGAGGAGCAGTCAGAGAGATAAATGGTCTGGAGAGCAGGACAGAGACCTAAAGAACTGCAGTCTCCAGCTCACCATTAGGAACTTACAGGTAGTTTGGTCAGAGTCTGATGAACAGAAATCTGTTAGATGGCTCTCTAACCCAGCAAGGGCATCTGACACACCTCTGTTTATTATCCAGCAGTTTAAAGAAATGAAAGCAGGGAATAAAACACGATTTATAACACCTAAAGGACATGGCCAAGGCATGTGCTGTGTTACCTCTCATCTGATACCTTTAAATCAATAGGTGAGGTCTTTCTAAAAGTGGTTCACATTCTACCATGAGTCAGTGGTCTTGTTGCAGGGAGAAGTGCATGTGAATATGCACAGAGCAGATTAGATGATCACAAGATGCATCCTGCATCTGTGAAATATCAACATTGGATCTAACGTGTTCCAGGTCAAATATGGCTTCTGTATTTAACCTCTCCATGTCTGATTCCCAAACTCCAGGTAACTGTTAGCTTTCAAAAGTCATCTGATCTGTTATTTAACGCTCAGAGTGCCCAGAAAATACATTTTAAAGCAGTAGAATGAACCAAATTCAGCTTTTACTTTGCTTTGTGCCCCTAGTAGTGATAGAGAACTGGAGATTTTCTCACAAGTTACTGGAACAGCAAAGTGAAAAAAAAAGTTCAGATTTCATACGTTTGGAAACACACAGAAGTCCCTTTCCTTCTGCTCAAGACATTTGTGAGCTTCAGATGCTGCTTCCTGTGAGTCCATTTCCCACAGGATTCTTTCAAATGACAGGCTGACCTCTGTGCTACCCCTCAGGGACTGCACACATGTATTTTGACTAGAATAAGCTGGTGTGGTTTTCTTTTTCTTTTTATTCTGCCATCACTTATCAATTCCAATTATCTTCTGAAATGCAGATACAAATCTAGCTGATTCTTCAGATATTGGTTTTGCTATTTGTTTTCTCCTTTGAGATCTGTAGAGCCAGTTCTGCTCTGCGTTTTCAGTATCTCAGACATGAACTGAAGTGTTAATGAAGATGCATCTGCAGTGCCAGATGTTGGCCTCAGCAATGGCTGTGCCCAGCTGCTTGCCTCTCTGCCGTTGCATATTCTGAAATTATCATCTTTAAGAAGATGAAAATTGATGGGATGTGTTATCTTCCTCTGGCACCTGTACATCAAACAGTGCTAAGAGTCTGACTTTAACCAGAAATTGTGTTTCCTGATGAGAGAAAACTTACTTCTTGCTTATATTAGGAACACGCTTGATCTGTGTTCAGACAGTAAGCAAGGGATTCTTAAATCCTGCATTGACAGCCTGGAAGAACCCATCTTCCAAACTCTACTGTAAAAGTTCCTCTGTTTCTGAGAAGGCAGGGGTACAACACAGTGACTCCTTCACTGTTCCAGCATGGCCTGATAGAATCTAATAACTTAAATTAATTATGTTTGCAGCCAAAATGTTCCAGAAGGTGTGAAAGAGCAGGCAACGAAGGTAGAAGACCTTTGCATATGAAGCTGGAAAAGAGAATGTCTGAGGCAGGAACTCTGTTTGAGGAATGCCCAGAGTGGTGCACAAGGAGAATGTGAGGCAAAACCAGCATTCCTCGGGAAACACTTCCTTGCAGAAAGCTTTTGAAGCCACATTTACTGAGCTAGAAGGCACTCTGAGATGTGATAACCCAGAATGGGGGAAATACCTCACTAAAGATAGACACACTTCAAATGTTGTAAGTTACTACTTGGAATTTCAGCTCTTTGTCCAAATTCTGTGTTTGTACCTACCTAGGTCTATAAGGCATGAGCTCCACAACGTGATTTTTGGGTAGATGCTTCTACCATAACATAACTACCTCTGCAAATAATTATTGTTTTTTCTAGTCCTAAGGAAATGCAAATTATTAAGTCGCTTTTCAGTGTAATATAAAATTCATATAATTGTTATTTTTAGTTAAGGCAACACAATTCTTTATTGTGCCGTCTCTAAATATTGAGTTTTGGGAAGCATTTTTGATTCTCTCTGAAATAATACATTAACATTACATAAGATAATAATATAATGTAAATATGATCTCCTTATTTCTGAAATATCCTGAAAAGCAGCATCTCCTCTGGGCTGGCACCATGGTTTTAGCTGGTGTAATCTAAAGTAAAAGGCAATGTACTCTGCAAGTCGCTTGTGTACTTTGGCAATTTTTTTACATCACTGCTTGCTGCTTTGTTTGGGCATTTCTTTAAACCATCTGGTCTAAATTAAAAATACAAGGAGTTCAAATACTCTCCTGCATCTCTGTACTCTGGTACAATGGTTTCCCAGAAAGCTTCTTATTTTCTAAATAGCAGTCATGAAGCTTTTGTTATACTTTTAATTAACTCCAGTTCTTAGGTCCATGTGTAATTCCAGCTGATTTGTATTCTCTCTGTTTCTGTAATATCCGGGTGGCCACATCACACAGGAGAGCTCAAATGCAACATGTTCATAAACTAAGCCAGACCAAAGAAATATTATCAACTGATGAAAGTCTTGAAGGAAATTAAATGTGAGGCAAGAGAGTTTCAAATGTATAACTTAGGGAGGAAGAGATGAGAAAGTGAGATATAAGTCTACAAAAATCAAAAGTGTGCCAACACAAGCTGGAAGCAGCAGAGGCACAGGGGCACAGGACTAAGCATGTGCACGGGGTGACTTAGAGGGAAATGTAAACTGAATGCTAAGGAACTGTTGGGGTTTATTTACATATAGATCCCTGCAAGTCCAAACACAACCTCCATATACAAGCACATTCTAAAACTGATTATAGCATTTTTTGGTGAATATTCTGGAGTGAAATAGAGACCATGAAAGAAAACAATCAATCTTCTTGATCTACTTGATCATTTGCCTTCTCATACCTTTTCTCCAGCTGCATGTTATATTGAAAAAATCTGAAATTTACAGGGAAGCACCTACAACTGAGAAGGAATTGCTGCAATTACTTAAACAAATAAGCATATCTAATACTAAAATTCTAGGCTTAAATTTATCCAACTGTACAAAGCTGTGCCTTGTCTATGTGTGTCTAGTGAAATGATCATCATCATGCAAAGGAAATTGATGTGCTCACCTTGTTTTTATCACCAGCAAGCCCATAATAGTTTTGAAAAAGTTTGTTTTTAACCACGTTGCACAAGGTTTTGTCAAAGAGCACATGGCCTGGGACTGCTCAGAAGTAATGATGATATCAGCATAACTGGCAACAGCGTTTCAGCCATGGGAGGAACAAGAACACCCATGGGAATTACTGAAAAAATTGAATCATTAAAACAAGCCACTTTTCCCAGGAACAGCTGTTATTATTTTAGAAAACAAAACTTGCTGAAGGGAACTGGAATCTTGCCAGATCTGGTACTTAAAAAGAAAGGAAAAAAGAAGATAATAAAAGAAAAAATTAGAGCATTTGAAGATTAAGCAAGTGTGCAAAACCAGAAAACCTCCTTTGCAGCATCCTGAGGCGAGTACCAAAAAATGGGCCAAGATTAGCATATGTATTCAGCACACTTCCAGATGTGTTTCGAAAGATCCATGTGTAATACCTGTCTTTTGTACTAAGGAAAGTGCAAGACTAAAAAAAATGCAGAAAGGGTAACAGAGGACACCATTAAGGCGAGATGGAGCAGGCCAGCTGGACTGTTATGATTTAATTAAGGAGAGTTTGACTCAGTGGGATTCACACATGGGAGATTATTCCTATCAAATCTGACAGAATTTTTCACAGTGGTAACATATCACAGAGGGAAGCTGTGGACATAAAACCAATTTGACACTGTACTGCACAGAGTTAAATTAGAAAGTTAATGATTAGAGTATATATAGCATGAAAAGCTTGCAAGAAGAAAGAGCTGACTTTGAAATCTAATGCATGAACTAAAAAGATACAGTGTAGACCACATTTTCATTCATTCAGCTTCATCAAATTACATGTATCAGCCTACTCCTAATATTTTTTGGTCAACTAACCATAGAGGCATAATACACCACTTCCAGCAAAACATGAATTCCCATCTTCTGCCTAAAAAATGCATAAACTGGATATTATCTAAATGTGATGAATTCTTTCTTGCATTCCAGTCTTAGCTTTTTGTCCTAGCAGCTCACTGTCAAGCACCTTTATTAAGAACCGGTTTTCCTGGATTCACAGAGCCAAAGAATTGCTGAGGTTAGAATGAACCCTCTGGAGACCATCACCACACCACACCCACTCCCTGCACCCCCCAAATCCTGGGTAAGTTACAGCAGGTTGCTTAGGTTCTCAGCCAAGTGAGCTTTGAATATATCCAGGAACGGAGACCCGTGGTCAACTTCCATTAGAGTATGAAAGCTTTTCCTTTATGTTTAGACTTGATTTTAGTATATTTCCATTCCTGTTGGACAACCTGTCTGTTTGCTTTACTCCTCCTTTACTACCCTCCCAGCTATTTGACTGATTTTTAATTCCCTCCTGATTCTTCTCTTCTCCAGGGTAAGCCCTACCAGCACTCTGAGCATCTCCTTTCAATGCTAACTGCTCTCCAGTAGAACTTCCTACCTCTAGCCAGGATCCTTTAAGTCTGGCAGTTTACCTGGTTTTCAGGCCACTTCAGTATCCACTTATCTAGGCTGTAATCCATCATTTGTCTCTAGGAGTGTCACAGGAGTCAGCACTGAAAGCCTTACTCAGGTCAGGGTAAACAAAATCCGCCGTTCCTCCCTCATCCGGTGATCCAGTCGTGATTGTGTTCCACTGTATAGTTAGATTATTTTGTTGTTATATTTCTCTGGTGGTTTTGCACACAAATAGTTTTAGCATTGCACACAGAGGTGGCTCCTCAGGTTACCCTTCCCCCCTCCCTCAGGTAATACCTGTAACTGATCCCTCCACACCCCCTTTACCCTGGTCCCTTCCCATTGCCCATTGTTCTCCCCCTCCCCTTTCTGGTAGGGCTTAAAAACCCCTGCTGGGCGTGGAGACCTCCTCTTTCCCTTCCTGGACCCCCTGAAGCAGTTTCACAATGAAAAGGTGGGACTGCATCTCGAGGAGAAAGAGCCTCTTTGTCTTTTGCCTTTGGTCCTTTGTTGAATACCCGGCTGGGGTCTGAGCTGGCCTAGAAGGCTCCAGGAACAAGGGAATTACAACAAGTCGCCATTGTAGAAGGACATCAGGCTGATCAAACGGGATTTCCCCTTCATAAAATCACACTTACTACCCACAATCAACTTTCTTGTCCTTCATATGGTTCAAAATGGCTTACAGGGTTATTTGCTCCGCATCCTCCCAGGGATTGAGGGGAATCCAATGAGCTCTGGCTCTGCAGATCCTCCTTCTTCCCACCTTGCTCTTTGTCACCACCTCCCTCAGGTCATTCAGCAGTGGGCCCTGGGTTTATTTGTCTTCCTCTTGCTGCCAGCATACGTTGCTTTTCCCTTCATTATGGATGTAATGCTTCGTTACATTCAACTCCAGTTGAGCTTTGGCTTCCCTATCCTCCATTTGCATGCAAATTAAACAGCTTCTCTATGTTCCTGTGGGGTCACTTGCCCCTTCTTTCACCTTCTGTATGCTTCTTTTTGATATTAGAGTTGAGCCAGGAGCTCTTTGATCATCCATGCAGGCTTTCTGCTGCTCTCATCTGATTTCCTAGATATTCTGGAGCTTGGAGAAGGTAAAAATTTGAAATCTCCAGAACTCCTCTCCAGAACCATCTTCTGCGTGGTTCTTATTTCAGCAGTGCCTGAACAGGCCAAAGCCCCCTCTGCTGAAACGTGGGAGGCTACTCTGGGGTTCAGAGACTGCTTTCTGCTCAGTTCCCTCCTCCTAAAATCCTTCCCTCCATTGCATGATCCCTAAATTCAAGGCTGACTCAGCCTTTACACCCCAGACCTTTTATTTTTTTTGTCTTTAAGCATCAGGTCCAACAAAGAACTCCCTCTCCTGGATTCCTCAATCACCTGTATCAGGGGGTTACCACTCGGGCACTCCAGAAATTTTCTGGCTTGCTTGTGTCCCTCTCTGTTGCTTTTTCAGCAAATATCACAGAATGGTTTGGTTTGGAAGGGATCACGGGACACCTTCCACTAGACCAGGTTGCTCAGAGACTCATTCAATCTGGTCTTGAACACTCCTAGGGTTGAGGAGTCCACAGCCTCTCTGGAGCCAGAAAGTAATTTTAGAGGAACTCCAAGCCATTGCTTGTTGAAAAAAATTAGAGAATGCTCCTAAGCTCCCTGCTTGGCTAAGAATGAAAAGTTTGGTGATTTTGGCCCTGATACTGTACTTAGCTAAGGCTGAAGTTATTTGTGCAAGTCCACAATGTTTCTGGATAAAAGTTGAGGGTTGAAGGCAGTCGCTCCAGATAATATCACAAAAATAACAAAGAATGGTAAAGTTAAAGAATGACTCATTTGTTTTACCCAGTAATGTTTACAGCAATGTAATCTGTTACAAAGATCACTCTAAAAAAGCCTAATATTTGGAAGGAAATTAAATGCAGGCTTTGACAGTTATCTATTCAGAAGATCAGAACTGGGGCCACACATATTGATTCTCTGTAATAACACTCAGTTTGCAGACTCTCAGAACTCTCAGTTTGGCAGGAAGAAAGCAACACATTTATCACTGTCAGGCTGATATGGTGGTTGTTTCATAGACAAAAAAAAACTAAAAAAAAGTAAGCTTCATACCAATAAAATGTAATACCATATCTAAGTTAAGTGATGTCTGGAAAGTTGGCTCCTGTGTTTTCACATGTGTTGTAATACATTTTATAACCCACACTCTGGTGTGCATTTAGTTACACCCTTTGCAGGATACATGTGTGAAAGCTGCATCACATCCCAGCATCATGGAATCCCCTGAGCTGGAAGGGACATGGGGATCACTGAAGTCCAGCTCCTGGCTCTGTGCCTGAGAGCGTTGTCCAAACGCTCCTGGAGCTCTCTCAGCCTGTGCCCACTCCCTGGGGAGCCTGTTCAGTGCCCAGGCACTCTGTGGGGAAAGAATCTTTTCCTAACATCCAAGCTAACCCTCCCCTGACACAGCTCCAGCTATTCCCTTGGGTCCTGTCCCTGGGCACAAAGAGCAGAGATGGAGCTGCCCCTCATGAGAAAGTTGCAGACCCTGGTGAGGTCTGACCCCAGTCTCCTCTCCTCCAGCTGCACAAGCCAAGTGTCCTGAGCTGCAGCTCCTGTGGCTTCCCCTTTAGGCCCTTCACCATCTTTCTACCCCATCTAACAGTTTTATAGGTCTTTAATAAATGTAGATCTCTCCTCTACTGTGGCACCCAAAACTGACCCCAGGGCTCGAGGTATAACCTGCAAAAAGTGGAAGTGCAGCTCCTGAAACCCTATGTCAGTATTATTCCTCAGGGAAGAAGAAGAAGTATAAATTATCTTTTTTGGAGTGATTTGCAAATGGAGGGAGAAAGTCAGAGGAGGAATGCTTGCATGCCACCACGTTGTGAGGGACCAGAAATAGAAGGGGATATATTGCACATAGGCTGTGAGTCTAAGGCAACTCGATTTTTAAATTATTTTTCTTATTAATTATTATTCTTATTTTGCTGCAGGCTTAATCTCTAAGGAAAGCTTCATCTTCTATGTGGATATTTTAGTACCCCTCTGTTCTGCTGGTACATCACCACCTATGAGCACTGTGAAAACAATATAAATCTGCTCCTCACAGGATCTCACTGTAGCATTTGTTTTTCTCACAACTTCCTGGAGCATGGACTCTGGAATAGTTTTGTCAAGCCAGGCCAAGTCTCACCTAGGGACTTGTTGTTAGGAATGCCAAGAGTCAGCACTGCCCCATCCCAAAGCTGTACCACTCATTCTCTACTCAGAATTACACAGCTCTTTAAAACCTTGCTGTTTCTGGTCCTCTCCGTTACTGCTCTTCACAGCATCTGCATTGTGACATACACCATGGAGCCAAAAGGCTGCAAAGCCCTGCATTTTGGACTCTGGCCACATCACCTCTCCTGGATAAACCCCTCCTTTTCCTCAAATTTCATTTACTTGATACTCCCCATAGTGGTCTCTACCATAGCCAGTGCCCAGAATAATATCAGGGAAAACTTCCCAGTGGTCCAGAAGGTCTTGATGCCTCAGTTGGTCCCCTGTAACATTTATATAACCACTTTCTTATTTCCCTCTGCTTAAAGAACCTTGTGTGCCCTTGTGTGTGTGTCTGAAGAGCACCCACCTTTTTTACAGCTACTCCCTTATGCACAGAGACCGAGTTTGTGCTGACTGCTGCCCCAGAATGCAGACAAGGACAACCTAAAGGAAGGCCCCAGTGAGTGGAAATTAAGATTCAACTCTTTCAGCTCTGAAACATACCAGAACTACAGCGAAGCATCAAAAGGAAGGAGGATGTAGATTTCTTTAAGTGAGAACAAAATGCCCTTGAGCAGCAAAGCGATGCAGAGCGAAGGAAGCACGAGCAGAACAGAATGATTCACACATGAGAGGAGCTGGGAGCTGTGCAGCAAAAGGTGCTTATTGTGCACAGGAGCATCCAATGACACGGGCACCAGTGGGCTTGGCTCAGCCCACTGTGCTGTCACCCTGCATTACACAGAGTTTAAGTGACAGGAGATGTACAGGGAAATCCCAGACTGTCTGACATAGAAGGATGGCACACAAAGGAGGGGCTGGCATCATGAGAAGTGGTTACCCAGTAAGTTTTTAATTCTTTACACATACATACAACTTTAAATACGTCCCCTGGCAACGGTGCTGATTGGGCTCTCAACAGTGGTAAATCAAATACAGCTTCTTCAAGGGTTAAACTCCTTAAAATCTCCATGGTTTAGCAAGACAGCTTTGAAAAACCCTTTGTGAGTTAAGCTTGCACTGTGCATAATCCATCTCAATTCCCATGATTGCTATAGTGAGCAACATCTATTTTTGGAGAAGACAAACAAGTGTTTATTATCTCTTCCTGCTCTTTCCCTTCATCTGGTTGTTTACCTGCCATCCACATTTTCAGTCTCCTCTTAGAACCCCCTCCTGACCTATCATTGAGGTCCCTGCCCTGTTTTCTCTGTTCTCCTTCCACTCAAAGGGGAGTGGTTTCCACAAGCAAGACTTGGGGCCTACATCCCAAATTCCCTACTGCTTTAGCTCATGATATTTAGCAATTCTGCAAGAATTTGTCTTTTGGTGACATGATCTGTCTGCTTTCCAAATGAATTTTGTTCTTCAAATCTGGTCCACTCCTGACTAACGAAAACTGTGTCCAATTTCACATTTACTTCTCAATCTGCAGTATGTCTGTTAGCTGTCTGCTCATGTTCCTCTGTTCCTCTTCTTCCAGAAAACCTTTGTGAATCCTTGTGCCTGGCCTCATCTTCCTTTGCTCCAGTACACTTCCTTTTCTTCTCTGTTGTTGGCCATGTAGGTCAACAGTCCTTTTAATGACCTTTTCCTCCAACTCTGACTTCTTCCTTCTCTCCTCAAACTGAAATTTTTTATGTACCTGAATTTGCAAATAGATTTCAAGAAGCAACTTGATTATTTCCTAGAAATGGTGTGGATTAAATCACCACAATGCTAATAAACATTTGGCTCTGAAAAAAACCAAAAACCCAAATCCAGTGTTCAAACTATGGTTTCTGTCAATCTGGGATGACATTTCATGGATACTCCTGCAGGGATCTGTCATCCAACTCTACAAAATTATTTTACTAGCACCTTCTATGCTACTGTCATGCAGACAAAATCTTGGCTGATGCCAAACTATGACATGGAAATAGGGAAGCTTTCTGGAATTCAAAAGAACCTTGTCAATTTGGGAGGGAGAGCTTGAAATAAGACAAAATTTCATAATGACACATTCCAAAAGGTGCAGTCAGGAAGGGCAGAACAAATAGAGCAAAATGAGGAATTAAATGAGCAGGCAGTACTGCAGAAAATATCTGGGGTTATAGCGGTTCACAGGCCATAAGATGACACTTTCAAAAAACCAGAAAATCTCATTCTGGAGTATATTATCAGAAGTGCTGTGTGTAGGACGAGGGAGGAAATTATTCTGCTCTACTTGCTACTAGTGAGAGCTTGGTTCCTGCTGTGAGTACTGCAGTTAAAGAAGCAAGAACATAAAGAATATCTAACAGAGAGCAAGAAGGATAAGGTTTCTTTCCAAAATCACAGCCCTGAAGGTTTGTTTAGATGATAAATAAGGGGGCTGGGGAAAGGTGAGAAGAGTCTTCCAGTTTATCAAAGGTTATTGCAACAAAAACAGTGATCAATTGTTCCCTGTGTCCTCTGGAGGAGGGCAAGAAGTAATCTGCTTAATTTGCAGCAAAGAGGATTTACATTACACCCCAGAAACTCTTGCCACTCTAAGGACAGTTAAGCTCTGGGAGAGGCTAACTGGAGAGTTAGTAACATCCCTTAAGAACTTTGGACTGGTGTGTCGGGGATAGGCTCTACATGGATTTAAAGTCTCAAGTGAGGTAGAGAAACATTTGGTCATCTCTTGCATCCTCACTGTCATTTTACCCTGCACCTACACATGCTCTGTGTGTTATGCTGCTGGACCAGGCTGTGCCTCTGACCTCACACTGATCAGCATTTTCACTGCAGAGTTAGCAGGAATTCCTGTGAGAGGCTCGCTGAAGTGTTTGCTAAGCTATATCAGGGTGTATTCCAAGCATCTCCAAGATAATTTGTTATTTACACACATGCTGACAAGGTTCATTAGCAGCACTATTTGATGACAACCTTTCATTATGAACCAGAACAGAATACAAAAGTAAATCATTACAGGACAGATCCTGCTAGAGCAGCCTGTGACTGTCAGCAGGTTGCTACAGGATTTTTGACACTGAACTTCACTGATTTCCAAAATCCTTTGGTCAGGTAATACCCACAGAGCACAGCATATCTGTGTTTTGAAGTGTGATGTTTTCCCGTTTGAAAATTTCAATATGTTGCTTTTTCTTTATAAAGCTTAGTTTGTATTTTTTCCTTGGAAATCCTCTTTCTCCCCACGTGACACTGAGTGAATTCCTCGTTCCTGAGCTGCTTTGACACACAACAACCTCTTCAAATGGCAGAAACCCATTAGCCTGATATTTTCTTTTGGTGACCTGCACGTTGAATTCTCCTCCTTCCTAGATATGACAAGACACAATGTTAGTCTCTCAGCATATGATGTGGTTAGTGGATTTAATTACACTGAGCTTAGGAGCTTTAGATTTGCAGAAGAATAAGGTATTTTTAATGACAGAGAGTTTGCTGGAATTTTACATTTAACAAACTTAAAAAACTGTCCAGTGGTGCAAGGTAAGTGCTTTGAGTAAATTAAATTTAAATAAACAGATGAATAATATGCTTATACTGAGGTGTGATCATGACTTTGCATTTTTAAATTTTCATAATCTTTCATTTGTCTGTTTCTGGGACTTGCATTGTTTCATGCCAGTAAATGAATCAGAGTTGTTAGAATTTCAAAATACATTACATGTTTTCTTTCTGAAGAATCAATAATTGCTTGAACTCCTTTCAAAACCCCAGGAAAGCTTTACAATAATGCTTTTGTGCATTATTTTACCAGGCAAGCAGTGATGCACACTGCAAGGGGAGAGACCTGTACCTCCAATGAACACATGATCCAGCAACCAAAACACAAAAGCTGGGAGATAACAGGCAAGAAATATTTTTTATTCACCAATTATTATTACACTAAGATAGAGATGCAAGAAAATATTGTTCATGCAGACTTAAGCTACTTATCATAAAACAGATCTATCTGAAATAAAAACCCAACAAAACCCAAACCCCAAACATTACAAAGTGAAGCAATCTGGACCAAAGGTGCATCAAATATTCTGGAACAACAGGCTGGCCCAAACATAAGCCAGTTAAACTGCTGCAGCAGTGGGTGACTGAGGACCTCAGAATTTTATCTGTCTCCATTGTTTTAAGCTTGTGAGAAGAAAGGTGCCCCATCAGGTGCTTTCAAAGATCTCAGATTTCCAGAATGAGCAAAGGAAATAAAAATTCTTTTTCCTTATTACTGTAAAAAATCCCAAAACAACAACAGCAAAACCAAACAAACAACACACACACCCCAAAACCAAACAAACAAAACCACAAAACAACAACAACAAACAAACAAAAACCACAAAACAACAACTACAATAAAAACTACAAAGACCCCAACCAGCTACAAAAAAACACCAAAAATAAAACCAAACCAAGGAAACCCCTATAATAATGTTGTCCTTTCCTCTGGGCCTCGGTAGGAAAGGATTGCTTTTTAATGCTGGACTAGCCAGGCAGCCACCTGCCAGCCTCTTTATTACATCAAGGAGCAACCACTTGGTTCCAACCCAAGGTTTTCCACTTTCACCTAGTATTTACAACTATTAATTCAGAGAAAACCAGCAGAGTCTCAGGAATAAGAGTGGGACAGGTTGGGATGTGTTCTCTTCACTCTCACATAACAGAGCCATGTTCCAGTATATTTGCATAATAAGAGCAGAAGAACATGCCAAGATCTGCACGTGGATCTACCTCAGGAATCCTGGGAATGGCAGGCTGGGGCAGCACTCTGCTCCAGGAGCTGGAATTGCTCAGGGAATCCAAAGCCTGGTGACAGAGAAGAAAAGAGAAGGGGACAGAAAACGTTCTACAGGATTTTTTGTCTTTTACTACCTGTACCTTCACGTCATGCTTACCATAATTCAGATTTAGGCCAACGGAGGCATCTTGAACCGTGTTCCTAATTTGTCCAACAGGTTAGGGAGATGCTGGTGGTGCTGGAATACAGGCAACAAGGATACAACTTTTTTTTTTTTTCCATTGAGTCAGCAACATGCAGCAAGTGCAAACCACTTGTGTTTGTTCCATGCCTTGAATCTGTCTGCAGTCTGTAGAAGAATACATCCCTAGAGTCTTTACAGGACCTTGAATTCGAGCAGCTGTCACTTTAAATTTATTTCTTCCTCTGTCTGGGAGCTATTTTAGTGCAAATGCAAGCACACATGCTCTGAGCAAAGCTCCCCAGAGCAGCCACCATGACAGGTACACTCCTGCATGTCTGTATTATCTTCTTCCAACAGGCTTGAAGCTGGTGGCAAATATTTTTCCTTTTTGTGTGTGCTTTGTCTTTTGTGTATTTTTTGGCCAGTTGTGTTGGTCCTTTTTGCCACTGCTTCCCAAATCATCTTCTGTGGCATAAAGCCTTGGGTGCAACAGCTTAGAAGAGTTTAGGATGGTGTTGGGCTCACAGCAGCCAAAAGATCCCGGGGAAGGAGTAGCACAAGGACCTGTTCTAGGGGTCAGAACTATTACAGGTCTTCTCCACTGCAATCTTCCATGTCTGCATCTCTTGAGGTCCGGCCTATTCAGTCAGCAATTGCTTTTCAGTCATGAGAAAAGGAAATCTCGGACTCAGGAGTCACACTGCCCCATTTCTGGCTTCTTTATTGTTCCCAGAATCTCTACAACCAATTTGCCAGCTCTGCCTCTTTCTGTGCCTATTTGTCCTACATTATGAGATAGTGACCTCTAGAAGAGTCTGGATTTCATTCCATTAGTCATCCTCTACCTTTACCCCATATAAATTGTGTTGTCATCATCCCTTGCTCCCCAGAATATTTCTGGTTTTAGAATTAAGAAGCCAAAGAAACAAGGGAAGCTTTAAATTCTAAAAATCAGCCCCACTTGATTTGCTTGATGTTAACATTAACCTGTTAATATTTTCATCAACCTAGAAACCTGCATTCCTCCCACACTCCAACAATAATCTGATGGGATTCAAACTGGGGAGCAGAGCAGGCTGTGGCAAAGCTTAGGGAGAAGGGAGACTGGGAACAATTTAACCAGGGGGAAAAACACCACAACTCATTTAACTTATTCACTCAGGACCTATTAATGACTGATCAATATCTGCTTGACTCCAAAAACCGAACTGCTTGAAGAAGGTTAGAAATAACAAAAAGTAATTTTGCTGGGCTTTCTTGTCTAAATCAATATTTTAGTAGCTCTGCCCTGTGAAGAGGCAGAAGAGGGACCTCTGGCTAGACAAGCTTTCAGGAGCAGACATCCCTAATAGCCAAAGGGCGAGATTCCCCTGTCGAAAGGGAGATGGTGGTGGTGCAGACTGTCACCTTGGAGCTCACTGTCTGGGCTCTCTTGACAAAGAGACAGAAATAGGCCTTTCAAGGGTCACCTCATCTCACTCGGAGATAGGACAAATGACTAGAATTTCAGAAGAATTTCTTTCCCTCCAATGGATATGAAAGGAGACTTAAAGATGAGATCAGATGCAGATACCTGTGCTGCAGACTTCCCAGATTAGGTGAGATGAGCCTCACTAGACTCTGTAAATCTTGCCCACACATTTCCCATTTCTCCTCTGTAACATGAAATATATAAACACTAGATATAATCTTAAATATTAGATATTTTATTCCTTCTCTAATGAGAATAAAATTCCTTAGTAGATCCCTTACCATGTTGTAACTGACTACAACTGTACTAATTAGAGAAAAGGAGATTGCTGCCAGGGGAACATTTAGAGGGCAGATAAACAAAGGCAGCTTTAAACTCTAAAAATCAAGTCCACTTGACTTGTTAGACATTAACAATACACAAAATGAATGTTTGTTGGTTCTTACTATTAATAACCATCAGGACATAGTCACACAGGTTATTTTAACAACCTTATTCTAATTTAGCTCTAAGTGCTCAGTGCCACTTATGGGGAGGTTGTCATATAGGGTGGGCCAAGAGGTTCAGTTCTTGATGATCTCAGTCCATGAGGTGAAGGTTTGAGAAATAATTCCCCTTTCTTTGCAACCCACAAATTCAATGTTTTCTCCTTTTAGAAGAGTTTCATTTTCTAGACAGTTCTAAGCCCTTCACTTGTTCACTGCAGCATGCTGGGGGTGTTACTTCTCCAGGCTATAAATGTATCTTGGCCTGTGACTTGTTTCTTGGTTGGTGCTAGCATTTATGTGGGTTTTTTTTCTTTTTTAATCTCTTGAAAAGCTGCTGCACTTGCTGCCCCCACCACAGCAACAGCTTCCCTTTCCCAGTTTCTCAGGGTGTGTTTAATCACCAGTGCCTGATCAGCAATGAGCAGTTTATTGCTGGGGGCTCTGCTTCGAATTTTTAAGGCCTTCATTTGTTTTAATTGTGTATTTAGCTGAAGACTTCAGCTGAAGTTCACACAAGGTTCTGGTAGGAAGGATTGCAGTCTGGCACAATTCATATAAAGCCTGTCACCTGCTCCTGGCAATCCATTATTACTTTTACTGGGACACCAGGTACCCAAATCCTTCTCCACTGTTTGATAGTTGTGCAATGTTAATGTCCTCGTGTTTGAATTCAAAACAAAGTGGTGTTAATTACATCCTGCCCAGGGAGTTCCCACTTCCTGGCTGGCAACAGGTTTCCAATTTGGCTACAGAATTTTTTGAAAACCTCATCTTAGCTAGAAAGAGCTATCAGTCTCAAGTGCCATGTCCAAAAATACAAGTACTCATTATACTAATGAAGAAACTGTAGCCTTATGTGCAATTTAAAGAACTTCATTCTTCAAGCTGCTCTGTTTGAATCTGTGGCTCTTGCTCCACCTGTTTTTCAGTGAGACTTCTATGTTTACTTTAAAGAGGAGCACAGAAAGTTCAGTGGAGATTAAACAAGACTGTTAAAGGATGAAGAGCCTCATCTGGAAAGTCTGCTAAGTCTTCAACAGCATAATTTCATATTTGTGATTTGGAGTAGAACTATTTATGACAGTTTGCAACACTGGGGACTAAGAAAACACGGATAACATATCACACATTTGAAAACAAGGGATTTTCTTCCAGGCTGAGCCTTCAAAAACAGCGAAGATTTTCTTACCTGGTACTGTCCAGGAAAAAAGAGCTCAAAATTCAGCACTTAGACCAACATCCAGTTATGTGAGGTCCCATCTTAGAAACACCTTCCTAAAAATTTTCATAGGGAAAGAAAACAACAGATTTCTTGAAGGAAATAAATTTTACACGATAAGGATCATAACTAACACCAAATACTACTTATTTTTTTTTTTCTGCATCAGAGAGCTGGTGCTTTATTGGTAACAATTCCCTGAGTCATTAGTGGGAAAAACTGAATTAGAGTAAAAAGCATAAAAACCAGAAAAGGCCAGCTCTCCTAACAAGTGAGAGAGCATCTCCTCCAATGCAACAAGAAAACTCTAAATATTTTTCCATCTGTAAGGATATGGTTTCAGCAGGCTCCACTCAGTCTTCTGGACTTCTTAAGCAGACAGCTACCAAAATTTGCCAGTTCTGGACAATTTCTCTAGCAGCAGTAACACTGCTCCTTGTAGGATTGGTGTGGTCGCTGCCCAAGCAGGCAAGAACAAACATTATATTATATATAATATTCAAAGAACAAACATTTTGTTATTAATGTTCCTCAGGTGGAAAAGGAATAGTGCCTGCTGATGAGCCTACATGAGCCTTTTCTTACCCATTTTCACAGTCAGTCATGATAATCTCATATCAGCAGGGGAAAAGAGGGGTCACAGTGACCTTGTTGGATGTATTGGAGGAAGAATCCCAGCTATGCAGCACAAAATGTCTTGTGCTGACAGAGAAAAGAAGTGTATGTAATAATCCACTTTTTCCAAAACATGCCAGCAAAGACAAACTTGCCCCCAGCTTTTATTGTGGCATGCTACATTTCATTACTGTTAAAAACTGGAGGCTGATGAAAGACCTTGTGCCGTTTGCCCACTGCATGATCAAATCTCTGTTTTATTTCTGTTATTTCCTACTTGTCCTTGTCACACAGAAGACCAGCTTGACAGCCTGTCTCCATTTTGAGGGCGTTGTCCTAAGTTGCCAGTCAGCCAGAGAAATGTGAACTGCCACATCTCAAAGAGCTGAAAACGGTGAAATGAAACATTCACAGTTCAAAAATCAATGCCTTTAACTCTTTCATTTTTACAGAAAAGCTCCTTTATCTACAGCTCTCTCCCACATTTTTTCATGTGCCAAAAGCTCCAATCCTTTTCTAATAATTTTTGGCACTTTATCTGAGACTATTTTCTGAGAATAGGACAATCAGGGCTCTAGAGAAAAAAAAAAAGAGAAAGTGTGTCATGTATGCAATTTCATATTAAAGGAAACAGTTCAGAAGAACTGTACTGATTATGTGAGCAATTGAAAATAAAACCACCGCAAAATTTCTAGTCTTTTGCACCAGGGATCTCTGGAATGAGCTGCTTGAAAGTAGGATTTAGGACTCTTTGCTGCAGCATGTACATGGCCTTGACAATTAGATTTGTGACATTTCCCTATGCTACACTAAACTGCAGTTGGCAGTGGCATTATTTTGATGATTACACGTCACTGTGGCCCAAGTAAAAGATTTCATCAAGGTCCAAGCTTCAGTATACCCCACTGTTAATAAAAGGGTGACTTTTTTGAGATAAGAAACAGGCCCTGAGAAGCTGTGAGAACATTGAAGGGAATGAGAAAATGCTAGATAAGTATCTGCAAAAAATGACTGCAAGAAATGAGAACATTTCTGCACAGGTTTCTTATGTGCTGTGCATGGCTTTTCAGTAGTGATTGTTATTTTATCAAAGTATTGGCCCACAGGCTTCATCTAAAATGGTTGTTCTTCTTTGTTAAGTGTAAAATGGACCTTTGATGTGATGACAGGCTGAGAAATTTGGGGCTGTTCAGCCTGGAGAAGGATGCATGGAAACCTTACAGCAGCCATCCAGTGTCAGAAGGGGCCTGCAAAGAATCCAGAGAGGGGCTCTTCATCAGGACCTGACAAGAAATTGTGGGTTCAAACTGAAAGTGGGGAAATTTGGGTCAGATATATGGAAGAAATTCCTCCCTGTGAGGATGGGGTGGCCCTGGCACAGGTTGCCCAGAGAAACTGTGGCTGTCCCTGGATCCCTGGCAGTGTCCAAGGCCAGGTTGGATGGGGCTTGGAGCAGCCTGGGATAGGGGAAGGTGTCCCTGCCACAGCAGGGATTTGGAACTGGATGGTCTTTAAGGTCCCTTCCAACTCAAACCATTCTGGGATTCTGTTCTATGATTCTTTATCTTCATTCAAGTACAACACAAGAATTGGCTCAGGTCCCTTCAGTGACTGAGTATTTTTAACACCTCTTGGAACTCTGGAGAGAGCCCTGTGAAAGAGACTGAGCCACTTTGCTAAATTAGTGGGCAAAGAGCCTGAAATTTGTGTCAGGAAAAAAAAAAAAAAAAAGAAAATACTGGAATGGTAAGTAAAGAGTAAAAAGCAAAGCCACGGTTTTATGAAAAATGGGTCTTGTCAATTAAGTGCAATATAATTTTTAATTACTCATTGGCCTGATTTATATAGAAAAGTGTGTTAACAAAAAACCCAAGCAATTTCTGTGCCTTGGTTTTCCACAACAGTGATGGTATATAATAAAGCTGTAATCAAGGAATCATTGAATATCCTGAGTTGGATGGCACCCACAAGGGTCATCGAAAGATTCTGGCTACCAAATATACAACAGATAGAACATGACCAGTGTGAATTTTCGGGATCTTCTGTACGTCCTCAGGGGATTTCTTCTTCACCAAATGCTGCTAAATGAATAATGTATAAGAAGATACAAAATTATTTAAGGAAAAGCATGCAGATGGCACATACTATCAGAAATGAGACACTTAGGTCAATCACAGACTAAGCTCCACTGGTTTGGAAGGTGGAGAGCAACTGAGACACAGCTACTTTACACCATCCAAAGGCATTATCTTACATGATCAGGAATGTAGGTCATGTGTCTGACTAGAGGAATCATATCCCTAACAGCCATGGCTTGAAAAGGGCTTTGGACCAGTCACTGAATGAATCCATGGGAGCTTATGCTGAGCACGTCAGCTGGGATTGTCCTGGATGTGTAAGTGTTGCTAGGGAAGGATTGGGACACTGCTTAGTGCAGTTTGGGGATGTTTGACTTGTTGCTTTTTGTCAGCCATTGGCCACTCAAATTTACAAACAGCTAAAAATCCATGAGCCAGCTGTTGTCAGGAAGGAGGGACATGGCATTTCAAAGCATTTCAATGAATTTTCTGGAATAGAACTTGGGGTAGGTGAGTGGGTAGGAGAGCAGAAGAGAAGCCAACATGATGGGCTTAGACAAGAAGTGTTTGGACGGTATTTTCATTTTAAATGTGTGTCTAGACATGGGCAGAAATCCAGTCTTGCTGAATATGTCCAGTTCTGCCCTTTAGGGGAGCTGGAGCAGGGGAGGAGAAGGAAGCACATAGAAAACACAGGAAGGTGTAGTTTCCTCCATGCATTTAAAAAAGGCCACAGGACTCGTGGTTAAGCTAACTTACCAGAGCAGAGTGTTATAGATACATGTTATGATATTGGCTTTTCGCAAGTATTAAGATGAATGTTATATGTGTAGTGAATGTTATATGTGTAGTGTCACAATGACTCTGCTGTATCGTTCTTTTTACTTNGCACAGGCAGGAAGAAACTTGGGATCTTTCAGGATGGGATGAACCCAATCATTACTTGCCCTGTGGGTGGGTAAGCATCAGGTCATCTATCCCATTTGCCACCATAATGCCTTCATTGATTAGCTGCATGTATGGATTTTGGAGCCAGCCCTCTGCCTTTACACAGAGCAGGTACCAGCATCCCAAAGCCCTCTGGCACCCACAGCCAACAATATAAACATATATGGTGCAGTGTACACGTGTCCTTACACACTGGGGTCAGGGAGCATGGACAAATACCCCTGGGGTTGAAGAGGTTTTAGCACAAACCTCTGTGCAGGGGAAGGACAAGACTTTGAGTAACATAAACTACCCTCAGGGACGTGCAGCCCTCCTGTAAGTGCTCATTGCAGGGTGTCACATCTGGGCTGCACACACACCTGCAGCTTGCCTGTGACCTATTCATGATCTCCCACAATTGTGGCAGCCACGGTGGCAGCAGAGCTTCAGCACAGAACTCACTCGCTTTGGGGTGTTGCTCTGGAAGTTAATCAATGCAGAACTGACTGCACCATCAATATTGATCAGGCTGGGAAGGCTTTGGCATTACAGCACTGCAATATCCTGTTACTTCCAGGCTGCCTTGCTGGAGCCTGTGTGCATATTAATGGATGAACCCACACGGCCTGACAGGTTCACAGAGGAGCCCAGCAGGGCACAATGAGGGCCGAAGCTAAGATGCTTCAGAGGAATTTTAATTTTTGTCTTAGAAACTAAAGAAATGTGTCAATATAATTCACAGGTCAGCAGTTCCTGCCATGAGCCCAAAGCATATTTGACAGCTTTAAAGATGATATGGGCTGTGCATTTGTGAAAGCCTGCTTGACCCAGGGGGCCATTAGCAAGCTCTGTAAGCAGAGCAGCCACTCCCTATGACTGAAAGTGAGTGCATTTAGCGACCTGGACTGACCTGCCACACTCTGAATCTCTAGTACCTTCTAATGTTGTGAAAGAATTCAGCCACATAACCCTTTTATCACTTTCTAGCTAATAAATATCTCTTTGCTCCTGCTGCTGGTCAGAATCTGACTCAATGTGGCCAGCTGAGACCTACTCGTGCAAATGAAGGGAGCCTGAGGATAAAATAAAACTGGTTTCACCTTTTTGTTCCTTGAGAACAGAAGGAGGTACTTGTGCCTGCCATTTTCAGTGCAGTCACCCTTCAGGGTAAGATGCAGCTCATCTTCAGGATTGTATTTATATTGTGACTGCACTAAAGTAGATTAACAAGAGATTGTTACACGTGGCTTTGGAAAGATTAAGGTAGCTTTTGTGATGCTTGGTGGCTGCTTATATTTGTACAAAGTACTTTCTGAGTCTGCAAGGAGCTGGAGGAACACCATTTACACACACTTGGGGTTTGGCAGATCCTCTTTATTGTGTAAACACCCACCGGGAGCTTTGTGGATAATTTCCTCAAATGCCAGTACCTAAGTGTTGCATAATCCCCTTTTAAGCACGTAAGAAGACAAGCAGATTTCAGGCTCGATTTTTCATTATTTTAGGCTTGTCTCTTATCTAGCATACACCTCAGGAAACTTCTATACCCAAGGTGAAAGGTGAGAGCAAGTTCAGCAAAGTTAAGCCCCTTATCCTGTCACCGTGTGGCCCCAGTGCCGGATGAAACCGCTCACAGCTGGGGTTCAGAGCATCCGGGAGGAGCCAGGTTGAAAAAGCTGCTCTGGACAGGTCCTGAGCCTCTTGTGCAAGCCCACGGAACAAGATCCTGGGTCCTCACTGAGCCTAAGGCTGTTTGCATCACAGGTGGTGATGAGGAAGTTGGACATCAGCCAGTAAAGGCTTTAACAGTGTAGACAATTTGGGGGTAGAAAAGGGAATGTATGGAAGGCCTTAAATCCTAGCATACAGAGTTGATTTGGGTTATAATTGCTCAGCACACCAGACCTGAGAGACTCCAGGCAGGGCTCTTTAAACACCTACAGAAGGAAGCTCTTCAAGGTAGGGAGTGATTCATGCCTCCCTCGATGATGGCTAGGACACACTGGGGGCTTAGTTAAGATATTTTCATTCTAGCTTCCCCCAGCACCACACACATTGCTCCCACCGAGTCTGTACTAAGTAGAATTTGAGCCAAAGAAAAGCAGAAGGATTTATCTAACAGGGAAACTGTTGCAGGATTAAAAGTCTAGGATGGCTGTGATTGATGTGTGTTAACAATTACTACATCTTGTCAGCCTCGTTGTGCAGCGCCGTTCCTGTAATTAATGGGCAGGGACTTTCAAATTCTCCTCAGTGCAGCTCAAGTGGTGCCAAGACACTCGAGGTGTCCACAAAATACTGCCACAGGAGCTGGAACGGGGCTGCCAGGGCCAGCTCTGGTGTTACCCCATCTCAGTGCTGAAGGCTGAAATCACATGTAATGGCCTGGCACTGATGCACCACCCAGGACTGAGCTCCCAGGGGCCCTTCAGGCTCTCACATTTGGTTCAGGTTCAGGTATGAGTCCTGCTGGGATGGCACCTTGGTGACATGGTCACTCTTCACCTAATGCTGTGGCCCACGGGTGTGCCCAACACCCATTTATGTGCCTGTAGCCACGGTGTGCCTGGAGGATAGCATTTCCCACCTGGCAGCATCCATGGGATTATCTCTTCAGGATTCCTGCTGCCCACAGGTCCCCTCACCATCATGAAGGAACAGGGGAGTTGAGGAGTGGCAGTGACACAGACTTAGCACTGCTCTACTTGGTGTGAAGGCCAGCTTAGTATTTCTGACCCTCTGTCAAGGTTTTAAAATCTAGTTTTCAAGCCTAGCATGTCTGTTTTGTAATATGCTTCAGACACCGGGTCCTAAATGTGGATGAGTCACTTGGTGTCTTTTTGCAGACACCAGTGACACAGCTCTGGGCACCACTGGCAGGCAAACATTTTTAATATTTTCAAGCTGTGTGGCGTTCTGAGACATGTTTACCTCACCACATCTCTGTCATCTTTTGATGTTAATACCTGTGTCAGAGTGATTTCATGGAGGCCGTCCTGGGACATGAAAGGGAATCCATGGTGCAGTGCAAGAGATGCTCCTCTCACCACGTGGCAGAGAGAATTCTGTGGTACTTCATGCTGAAGGATTTCATTCATTAGTTCTCTAAGCCAGCCTGAGGCACCTGAACTACAAATATTCTAGAAGTGGGTGCCCAATGTCACCGTAGGAGAATCACTTCAAAAAATCAGATTTTCCTGATAGCTAAGCTGTTATCACTGACAGTGGGTATTGAAGTATTCTGTATAACATAGCCATGGCTCAGATTTTTATATAGAGAATCAGAGAATGGTTTGGGTTGGAAGGGACCTTAAATATGATGTAGTTCCACCCCTCTATTATGGGCAGGGACACATTCCACTAGACCAGGTTGCTCCAAATCCCATCCAGCCTGTGCCAGGTCTCCCCACCCTCACAGGCAAAGGTTTTTCCCAACATATAATCTAAACTGACAATCTCTTAGTTTGAAGCCATTTCTCTTGTGTCCTGTCACTCCAGGCCCTTATAAATTGTCTCTCCCCATCTTTCTTGTCAGCTCCCTTCAGGTCCTGGAAGGCCACAGTGAGTTCACCCCAAAGCTGAACAATGCCAGCTGTGCCAGCCTTTCCTCCCAGCAGAGCTGCTCCATCCCTCTGCTCATCCTGGAGCCTCCTCTGGCCTGGCTGCAGCAGCTCCAGGTCCTTGCTGTGCTGGGCCCCAGGGCTGGGGCAGCTCTGCAGGTGGGCTCTCACCTGAGCACAGGGGCACAGGGACAGAATCCCCTCCTGTGATGGCCACACTCTGGGATGAGCCCAGGATTGGGTTGTCTTTCTCTGAAAATGCTTGGATACACCCCCCCACCACTGCAAATGCACAGCAGTGACACTGGATCCTCCAGGGATCCCTCCAGGGATCCAGAGAGAGGAGAATGAACCCAGAGGAGCAGAGAGTACAGCATCCCCATATCCAGAGCTAATGGACAATTAATGTATATGCTATCAATATCGATTCCATAGCATGCTGGTTTAAGCTGCCCAAGGTCAGTTCAATGTGACAAAGCATTTATTTGTTAGAGCTGTGCTGTGCATCCTCTGCCTGTTAAGGTTTGGTGCAGCCAAGCCAGGCACTCGGGCATGTGTGAGCCTAATCCAGCTTCTGGTACCATTCCAGCCACCACACGAAGCCCTGCACATCCACGATTTATTATTGCTGTGCTTGGAGCCCTCAGCTCTGCTTTCCAGAGCATCTGTTTGCTTCATGCAGATTCAGCTACGTGTGATAGCAAAACATTGCTCAGCTCTTCACCCTTTTCTCCTTCAGAGACTCGTAAAGGAAGAAAACAAAGGACTTCAGGGTACACTCACTTACCAAAGCCAAACTTTTGATTAAAGTGATATTTCTGCATATTTACAGGAGCCTTAACAGAACACAAAACTCTTGGCACTGTCTTAAAAAGGTGTCTGTGTCAAGGAACAAGCAGTGGTTTCTAGGCAATCAAATAACAGCAAAAAGGAGGAACCTGCTCATCCTTTAGGACTTAAATGAGGAAAATGGCTCAGCTCCTTCCTTAATATTTGTCTTACACAAGATCCACAACACTGCTGCTAGGGGAGGTTGGATTTGGAAGGAAAATTGTACCTGGTTTATTTTACCCAGCTGTTGACACAACAAGCAGGTCTTGAACGAGCGAAGTAGAAGCAGAAGTGAAAGAAGATTCTAAAAGGTATCAAAACTACCTGCAATTAATTTCATGACTGATCTTCACATATGAAATTTGGGAAGTGCATTTTGGGTTCTGTGTTCTTTCCCTGATGTGAGATGATTGGAAATCTTTTAATCAGATCCCTCGTATGATGCACAATGACCCATGTACTGAGCAGAAACAAACTGCACAAGACTAAGTCTTAGAAGCCTAATGTAAAATGAGATTTTTTTTAATGACAGGATGTAATTAATGTACAACATAGCTCAGGTTTATTGTTATAAAAGCCCAATAGTTTTCATCACTGATCTTGTATGCACAGAGACCAGACTTCCAAAGACAATGTGCTCACAGAAAGTATATATGGATTCTGAAAGACACTAATTGTTCAAGTGGTAAAAAGCCCCAAACTGTAATTTCCTTGTTAGCAAACTCTGCAGTGTATTTGGTCGTGCTCATTTCACTGTCAGCAGGAGGATTGAAGATTTTTTTTTTCTTAATTTGTGCTGTTATTGACCACCTCTAGTTCTCAATTCCCATTGTTGTGTGGTGTTCAAACAGTAACCCTTAAACTGGGGTGGAATGTGCAAATTCTGCCCCCACCCACCCCTGGTCCTTCCAACCATACTTTTTGCCAAGGGTTTCTCCTCCTCCTGGACACCCCAAATCGAGGATGTCAACGGTATATTCTGTATATTAGTTATAAAACAGCCAAATTTCACTGCAGGCATCTCAGCATTCCATTTGTCCTAGAGGGTTCAAATACGGAAAAATCTTTATAAAATCTGGTGAGGTGCCTGATTCAACCTTCAGAAAACACAACGAACGTGTGGAATGTATATCCTCCTAGTGCAACCCAGCCTCCTTTCGAACAATTCCAGCAAGAGCTGCTCCTCTCCTCTGAGAGTTTTTTCTCTATCAGCTCTCCACACTGGAATGATGATCATCATTGATAAGCACGCTGGAATGATTATCTTCAGATTATGTTTTGTCTCCCAAGGCACGCAAGCATATTCTGCAGTAAGCACCTGCAACAAAGGCAGCATTGGTAAGTGTAATTTTGTGTTAGAACCAACAAATTGGAGAGATACTGCAGCTCTTGGTTCATTCTGATAGATGCAAGCCTTGGAAAAGCAGCTGTGTATGGCCACTGACGGCAAACGAATGAATCAGAACTGGCTTGCACAGGGGAAAATGCCAGCACTCCAAAGAAAAACCAATATTCAATTAAAATCTAAAAATAATCAAGTGTAGAAGATTCCTGTAAGAATTAAATCTTTGTACTGAATTTTTGCCAGAGGCATCGAGAGAGCTATTTTATGATGAATACATAACAACAGTATTCTTCTGTGTGTTTGAGCTACCACTGTGACCACAGTTGATGAACATTTTGGGAGCTGGTGGATTAGTCACCAAATAAAAAAAACCCATCTAAATGTACTTGCATAGCACATTTGCATAAAAGAACAGCTCCCTCCCCAAAGTTTCTTCCCTCTTGTTTAGCCTTTAAAAGTGAATCAAGGATTCTCTTTCTCAAGTAGCACCTTTTTATTGCCAGTAAAACAAGACTGGTAACAAAAAAAAACTCTAAATAGACCACATGAGGCCATGGGTGGTTCATGCTTTGAGATACAAATTCTTTTATTAGAGCTTTGCTGTGATGTTTTAAGATTTGCTGCAGGTTCTTAAAAATGAATAGGAATTGTTCTGTTCTGAACTGTCAGCAGTTTGGAAACTTAAAACATCCAGGACATGTCTCAAGAAATCAGTTGTTCTCTTTGATCCTAGATTAAAGGGCCTTTAGAAATTTCAGAGCTATGTAGTTTCTTACACAGTTCCAATTAACACGACACTTGAGCTTTATTCTGTGAATGTACAATAGTGTAGAAAAGTCCTTGGTATTCCCTCATCAGCTATATTCTATTTAAAAATACATGTATTGGTTTTATAGCAATGTCCTCAGCCACATTCAATACTCCATTTACACCCTTAGGTTTAGTAATTCACAGAACTTCAGCTTCACAGATTCTTACCAATAAATCCCAAAATGCATGCATGGCTTGGTTTAAGAAAGATATTTTACTTGTGTTTCATACACAAAAAAACCTGATAATCAACAGTGGCTTAAAAAATTAACACTACTCCACTTTTTCACAAGTGTACAAAAAAGAAATAATGAATTTACATTCAACGGTAAAGCTTAAAGTTCACTCTAATAATAGTTGCATTGACATTCACATACACAAGCACAGAATAAATATTTCAGGATCCTTATAAGAGCATACAGCATACATACAGTACTTGAATTTTACATAAGGAGTGTTAGTAGGGTCAGAAATTCATAATCTCATAGAAAAGTAAAACTAAAATCAGAAGAGGTCGTGTGGGAGGTTACACCAAGGTACTGCACAGAGCTAGCAGGTTAGTAAATCCATTCGTGTGAGGAGTTTGCTTCCACTTCTTCACATTAGGACAGTTTGTTTGCAAAGGTGTATTCAAAGTGCAGAATAATGCAAAAAAAGAAAAAGAGAAGATATTCTTGTATTTATTAGTACATGCAAGAGGCAGCCCCCAAGTCACCCGACAGAATAAAGCTGTTATTGGCAAGTGGCCGATATAATACAGATGGTTCAGGCAATTTTTCTAAAGCACTTTAATAGCAGCAATTGTAATTTATAATGGCTCTAGACTGACTTCTGTTTGGGTTAAAGGGCATCGTATTTCTTTAACATTTACAGCTATATTTCTTTATAAATAAATATCTCAAATAACAAATAGCATAGTTCACGTTACTTTTTTCTCTCTTTTGCATAAGTGTCGTGGAAAAACTCTGACCTTCTCAGAGACATAATGTGCAAAATAATGTGGAAATAGGGACACACAGCATCACAGTTACATTCCTGGGATGTCAGCCCAGCCCTTCTTACTCTCTGAGGGCTAGCCTTACCAGGGTAATGCAGGGCTTAAGGGGCAATTTTTCCAATGGCTTGCTTGGTAAAGAGATATAATTTATGGTGTCTTAAAGAGCTGTAAATGCGAGGTTTCATTTGAAGCAGTGTGTACAATACGTCATGTATAGGAGTCAGTATTTCCACACAGTGACTTCTCAGGATTTGACAAGTCTGCTCATCTCCTTTCAGACATTTTCTCCCCAGCCTGAACATCTCTGAACGTTTGTGTTCATTAGGTGTTTCCCCTGTTGCATATTTACCAGCTCTTCTTGCATTTCATAATCTGATCTCATATCACCTAGCTGACATCTGCACACAAATATTTCCAATCAGATAGAGGGTGCACAACATTAAAACTTTTAAACCTGTCCTGTAAGTGTCATCAAGACAGGAGCACAGGAACCACAGTGCAGAGTCCAACCTCTCACTGGCTGTACTGTGAAGATTCTCCTTTTCGGCGTAGGAGAAAGGAAACTTGTGTCTGCTTTTTAGATTCTGCAAACAAGCCAGAGTGGAGAAAAAGAGTTAACACCAGACTTAATAAAGCTTTTAAGACAAAACCTGTTAAGCAATTTAGACAGACACTGATTTCCTGCTGATTTTCTCAAGTCTGTACATACAGGAAATTTGTTAACAGGAGGAAGAAGTTGGGATTTGCTACATAGGAGAAATCTGCCATTATTACAAAAACTGGCTAAGAGGGTTTTTTCAGTATAACTCTCTCACTGGTCACTGTTCTCAGTGGTGCTGTTGCCCTTTTCTTTTTTCTCCTGAGTCTTGTTTCCCTTCTTCTTTTTCTTCTTTTTCTTGGTCTCTTCTTTCTTGCCAAAGGTTATGAAGTCACTTTTGTCAATTTGGCTGTTTGGTGGCTCCTGCCGGATGGAGATGATTGCAGGAGATCCTGGGATAATGAATTTGTCTGGCAACTCACCAGGACCACCTTGTTTGGAATTGCCCGGTCCAAATTTAAAGGTCCAGCTGTTGCTGTTCACACCAGCTCCCACTGGGGGGGACACCTCTCCCGCCTCAGGTTCTGAAAAAGTCAAAACAGCAAGAAAAGCTTAGAGCATCTTTAAACACAGGCACTCAGTGAGCAGCAGCTGTCTGTTTGAAAGCTCTGGCTTCAGCCTACAGTGACTCCCGCTTGCCTGGCTGCTCATCTGGGGCTTATCCACTGGTTCTTGCCCAGTCTGCTCAGTGTTTGCATGCACTGACCCACTCCATGCGCTGTTGGGTGCAACAGGCTCTGCATCCCATCTTGTTTGTTTGGATTTGAAGTGTTTGGAGCGAGGTCACTGTGATGCAGCCCACTGCAGTGCTTTATAGCAGGAAACACAAGCACGTGCATTGCACCCTGTGTTTGAGGGTGTTGGGTCTCTTGGGACAGGGTTAGAAGAGTGGCAAGGCAGGGGATGACAGCCTTGGCATTATGCACATCCAGGGGGATATTTATATATCCTGTCATGGATGTGTCCAGGAATCCTCATGCAGGGAAAGAAGGGAGAGTGTCAAGAGTGTGGAATGGAGGCAGGATCTGCTTGGTGGTGCCGAGCGACAGGACAAGAGGTGACAGGAATGGAGCCCAGAAAGTTCCACCTGGACACGAGGAAGAACTTCCCTCCTGTGCAGTGATCGAGCACTGAACACATTGCCCAGGGAGGTTGTGGGGTTCCCCTCACTGGAGATATTCCAGAACCATCTGGATGCAGTCCTGGGCCGTGCGCTCTGCTGGAACAGGGAGGGTGGACCGGACGAGCCACTGTGGTCCCTTCCAAGCTGTCCCACTGTGTGACTCTGAGCTGGTGCACCCCAGAGAGGAACGTGAGGCCAACCAGCAGGTAGCTATGTAGGTATGGATGCAATGTGGCTGAGCAGCAGACACGGCCCCAGAGCAAATCCAGGAGTGAACTGAATTGCCTGGGCAGAGATACTGCAGGACTGCTTCCATCAGGGTGCACGATCTGGTCTCAGAAACAGGCACGGTCTCCACAGAATCATAGAATATCCTGAGATTCTCTCCAGATCACAGTATTTTATACAGGCACATATCAAGTGAAATTCTACCCCCAGTTTTAGGCTTGCAGTAGGAAGTAAGTTTTAATTTTATTTTCATTATTTTGATTAGGTTGAGTTAATCAGATTGAAATGTTTGCGTATGTTGCTCTGACAAGGACAAGTTTCTAGCATAATGAAATGCAACAGAATTAGGTTTTCCCATGACAGAAAGCCTTAAGACTTGGTTGTTTTCTTTCCTTTTATACTTTGGACATTTGTTGTAATTTACATAACTCCCAATTTTGAACAGGAACAGCACATCTATTTTAATGTACCATGTTAAGTGTTTAAACAACTGTGATCAGGGGAAAGACCAATGTTTATGCACTGATGCTAAAGCCCTTCAAATCAGAGGAAAACTTTCTTATCTACACCCTAAAAGTGTCCCAAAACATGGGACTCTCACCCTTGTAACACTCCTAGCCACACACAAACCCTCACAACACCACACAAACCGTTCCAGATTTATCAATAATAAATCAAATTATTGATTTGATTAAGTCTCACCATCAGGTATCAGAGCTGTCCAGATGAAGAGCTAAAGATATTTGGGGATAAAGAAGGAGGTGGGAATTGTGTTGGAAAACTATTTCAGAGGGACTCCACGTCCCTTGGAAGAGGAGAAGAGGACACTGGATGGGGGAGAAGGAACTGGAAGTCCTAGGTCTCCTGCTGCTTAAAGAGGGCAGGAAGAGAAAACAAAGCAGACAATCTAGAGGGAGATCCCCAATGTCAGAAAACATCTGGCACTGGCTGCTCTGTACCCCTGCAGCTGTAATGAAGAATGCTGTGTTAACTTTAGCAGCTCCTCTATTTCTTATTCTTTACTGATCCTTCCTCTTCTGTTATGCTGTTTGTATAATTTTCTATTTTATGAACTAAATGGTGTGTGGCTCATGCAGACATAAGGCTGTCCCTTTAGGTTCAGAAGCTGAAAAGACATATTTTGCTGCTTGACAGCCTTTCTCCTGCCTGGCAGCAAAACTAACAAGGTTGGGAAGCATGATTCCTCCTTGAAGCTTTTCCACAGTGATGCAGCAGGTCCATGTTACAGAGCCCAAGAAATGTGTAGACAAAACACATCAGAACCATCTCTGAGCCCGGCTACGGAAGAGCTTTGGCACATGAAACCTTCAGCATCTCTGAACCTTCATGGCACGCAGACATGACATGACTCCTTTTACAATGTGATATTTAATCGAGCTAGGAGACACTGTACACTTCTTTTCCCCCTAAGATTGTATTTAATGATGAAGAAGCTTTGACTTTATGTTCTTTCCAGGAGCTGCTGACGTTGTTTTAGTGACCTTAACCTCTCGAGTCTCAAATAGCTTTTCTGAAGTTATTATTAATGTAAAAGTTCCTCTGTTTTAGCAGTTGTAGCTTTTCTGTAAATTTCCTATGGTCTTAACTAGCAGCTTCAGACTTTTTACATGTTTCCTGTAAGTAACAACAATGTCCTAGAAAGTCCCTTCATAGTAAATGCATTAATATGAAGCAGCTTTCATTTCTGCTTAATAAACTGTTTCATTCAGGTACCTTTTATATCACTATTGTTCCTCTGAGATGATAAATTCCAGAGGTGGAAAATGTCTGTCTTGGACTTTTTCCAAATTATTAATCAATTCTCTTTCTACTGCAAAACAAAAATGTGAGCTTTCATATTGCACATAATAAATTAAGCCCTATTTGACAATTAAATCCTCTCTTTCTCCCAACAAGCCCACACAATATGCATTCCAAACTTTGGCCCAGATCCCAAGCCCTTTTTCTGTTCCTGGCAGGAAGAAGCCAGCTGAAGGTGACCTCAAATCGTGTTTGACCCACCCTTGCTCTGGCTGGGGAGAACCCTGCAGCAGAGAACAGTAGCAAAATAACTTTGAGGAGTAGAGGGTGAGAACACTCTGTGGGCTGCAGGGCCACCACAGCACAGCTGGAACTGCAGTGCATGGCTGTGCCATTTTGATGTGAGCACAGAAACATAAAATGATAGAATGGCCTGCATTGTAAGGGACCCCAAATATCACCCAGCTCCAACCCCCTGCTACGGGCAGGGACACCTTCCACTAGACCAGGTGGCTCCAAGTCCCATCCAATCTGGCATTAAATACTTCCAGATATGAGGCAGCCACTGCTTCTCTGGGCAACCTGTGCCAGGGCATCACCACAGTTACCTTGTATTCTTCCTAATATCTAATCTAAACCTACTCTCTGTGGGTTTGAAACCATTCCCCTTGTCCTGTCACTCCCAGGCCCTCCAAACAGTCTCTCTCCATCTTCCTGAGCCCTCCCTTCAGGCACTGGAAGAGGCAGTTAGGTCACCCTGAAGCTTCTCTTCTCCAGGCTGGGCAATCCCAATTCTCTCAGCCTTTCCTGGAGAGGTGCTCCAGTCCTCTGATCAACTTCTTAGGCTGAACACAGGGCATGGGACAACGACAGTGACTTCATGTTGTCCATTTTACCACACAAATCCAGTAACGTGCAAGAATCCAGGGTATCCCTGAGGTAAAGCATCTCCCGCATGAAACCTCTTGCCAGACTAATGGGGTGCACATGCACATCTGCAGTCCTGAAATCTAATTCAGAGCAGGAAGCCGACCCTTTAATCCGGTTCTGCCCAGGGAAATCAACTCACCAGATGAAGTCAGGAACATTTGTCACAAAAACATCTGACTTCATGCATCCAAACACAGCAAAGCCATCACACCTACCCTGGCATCAGGATTCTGTCAGACCATGGGGGTTTGCTTGCACTTATGTCCGGTTTTGTCCCAGCCCCTGAATATGTTTGTTGTCCATACAAACTGAGCATTTTAGTACTCCTTGATACTCACTAAACCAAAGGAAACTAATTATCCTTCCTGCTGTGTGGAGAGCTTGCTTACAAAAGGACAGAGACACAGAGAATCTACTGAGTTAATAGCCATCATTTCCTACAAGTGGGTCTTCTCCAGTCCTCAGGAAATTTCTCTTCTGCATGATTTACCTGCAAACATGTCTGTTTATCTGTATTGGCAGGCTGGAAGGTCACAGTTCAGCTGTACTAACAAAGTCGTATGTTCAGGCATTTCAGATCAAGGATAAATGTCATTTACTACCTAGTTTCCAAGGCTTCCTTAAGCATCTCATTTGTTTCTTATCAGCAGGGATTCAACCACAAAAGCTTTCTACTTATGTGTCATTTTACATTTAATGGGATTTGTTGTACTTCTCTTGCATATTTCCTGCATCTTCAATTGAATGCTTCAAATTTGTTTGTTAAACTTAGAGGAAAATCCAAATAAAACAAACCCCCCGGTTATATTTATAACACTTAATTTAAAACATTACACTTCTTTTCTTCCTACAGCTGGAGAGGGGGGGTTGCCAGAGTTCATACATTAAAGCCCAGAGTCTGGTCATTCCCTGGGGTGATTTATGGGATTACTGTGGACCTTTTCTTTTATTCTCAAGGAACACTTCAGACTTCATGTTCAATGACCAAATAATTAAATTTTTAAATGCTTGCATGCAGCAGAACCCAAAATCTAGGCTGCACCTGCAGGTCCTGATGCTTCTTTGCCTGTGTGTCTGCAAGCTAAAACGGGAGATGAACTTTTCACCCCATCCCTTTCCTACTCTCACCGAAATACAAACGTCTCAGTAGACTTTAAATGGAACCCAGAGCAGCAGAGACTCTGCAGTTGAGTAGGTCACATATTTAGTTGGCATGAAAGGACTTCTAGGCTGTCTTTCAAAGTACTTCTTTTTCCATCCTGTGACTGCTGTCTGAAGAGCACGGGCAGATTTACACAGAAAAAAACCTCCATGTCCTCAAATCACCTATCTGAAAGCTGGAGGGAACAGGGTATGGTGCATAGCTAATGCTTCTTCTCTTCCAGAGGCATTTAATGGTCATGTATGGTAGGCCTCTACCTCCCACAGGACTTGACAAACATAAAAACCCCCATTCAACAGGCACTGGTTCAACAAGCACTAATTGCTCTGAAACACCTGATTTCCTACACAATGTCAGACACAGAGGGTCATGTCTGCCCAGAGCAGCTGTGCCTGCCCCTGGATCCCTGGAAGTGTCCAAGGTCAGGTTGGACTTTGGGGCTTGGAGCACCCTGGGATAGTGGAAGGTGTCCCTGCCCATGGCAGGTAATGGAACTGGATGAGCTTTAAGGTCCCTTCCAACCCAAACCAATTCAGGATTCTATGTGGGTGTCAGTCTCCAAGATTCCAGAAAGGGAGCAGGCTGCAGGTGAGCTCTGTCCCCTCACTGGTCCTCTCCTGCATGCTCCAGGCAGTCCTGCTCTCAGCACACAGGTTTTTCTGAGCTATCCATGCTCTGTGCAGGAAGCTCAGACACCTACAAGGAACCAGGTCCCTAAAATGTAACCTGTGGTACCTGTAGGTACCTACATTTCCTTTTCTTAGAGAGTTAGACACCCCTTTCCTAAATGCAGTCACCAGAAATGTAGGCATCCAGTCCACCATGTCTCATTTAATTGATGCTATGGTCTATAAACAGCCTGGCACCCTCAGAAGGCTGTTCAAGCCACCTGGTTTAAATGCTTGGTTTAAGAGGTATTAAATTGGAGACCTCATCACTCTCTTTGGAGACTTTCTCTCTTTCTACAACTCAGTGACAGGAGGTTGTAGCCAGGTGGGGATCAGCCTCCTCTCTGGCAATCAGTGGCAGGACAAGAGGACATGGCCTCAAGCTGCACCAAAAGAGATTCAGGTTGGACATCAGGGAGACTTTCTTCACAGAAAGGGTTGGGATTTGGGAGGAGCTGCTCAGAGAGGTGGTGGAGTCCCCATTCCTGGTGGGGTTGAACCTGGTGGACACGGCACTCTGTGCTGTGGTCTGGTTGACAAGATGGTGATCAGTCAAAGGTTGGACCTGGTGATCTTGGAGGTGTTCTCCAACCTAAATGATTCTGTTAAAACAAATCTAAATTTTCTTTGTTCCTCTCCTCTCTCTGCTGGAGACAGCTAACTTTTGGGTAGCTAGTGAAAAAAGAGCTGAATTCTACCCTCAGGAGCCAGGTAAGCAGCACTACGGCTCAGTGGGTGTTGTACTAATGACCATGCCAGAGTATTCTGGAAAAAAGAAGTAGTTTGAAACTAATCCCTTTAATGGTGGCAGCCACAAAAAAATCCTGTGCAACCGTTTGCAACTTCCTCAGCCCTAATCCTTCCACGGGATTTTCACTTAGATAGGCATTGGCATCTTCTGTCCAAAACTGCCTGAGAGAGAGCAGCCAAATTCTTAAGATTGCCCCATTTCCACCGCTTAAAAGGCCACATTTTAGTTGTGACAGCAATGCCACCAGCACAGCTCAGAACCTCTGGTGCAGAACTCCGAAGCACAGGTCTGTCACTGAGATTTAAGGTGCTGTCTTTTCAGATGTGGAATTTGCAAATTCACTCAGTTGAAGGGCTGGCTTTCATCAGCTTGTAAAACCATCCAAGCTGAAAGGTAATGCTGAGCGATGGGTACAAACAGCCTGAAACTGAGATGTCTCATAAATTTGGGGCAAAATGTCTGCTCACAGAACATCCCATCACTCAGCCCAGGAATCAATATCCCATCAGGTCTGGGCTATCCCATCAGGCCTGCAGCTTCCATCTCACTGACGTTTTTCTCGCTTTTGGGGAGGCCACATGGTTTTTCCCTGACCCTGCATAGCCCCAGAGCTCCAATCTGGTGTTTACTGAGAACAGGTGGTGCTCACTTCCCATAATTCGAGCTGCCCATATATCCTGAGTGTCGTGAGCATGGTCTCTACCTCCCATGCCTCTGCTGCTTTCTTAAAGAACCTTTGTCAGAGGAGGGCTAACTCATGTTACAACAGATGTGCCCCTGCTCAAGGGGGAGAAGAGGAAAGCATTTCTGTGCAGCTCTGTCTGCCTGCAGAGACATCTTCGACTGTGTGACATGCTCAGCCAAGACAGCAGCTTGTTTTCACTCTGTTCCACCCCTCCCCACTCACCACTTTGTCCCTGTCTTTAAAAATTTGGTAGCTCGTGGAACCAGAAAGTATTTGAGATAAAAGCTTTCAAGCAAAACTTCGATTAATATTACATTTAAAGGCAATATTTTTCAGTGCTCTTTTTCTAGACAGCGGAACATGCGGGCTAAAGCCACTGCAAGACTCGGAATACCCCGTCATTAATCACGGCCCCTTCTGTCTGCAGGTCAAAGTAGCAAAACACATTAATTAAATGAATTTGTTTAGAACTGAGATGAGGCAATAAGCAGGAAGCAAATTGCAGGGAAAGCTAGTCATTAACCTGATTTCTCTCTTGCCTGCCTCCTCCGCTGATGCTGTACTGACTGCAGCTCCTGCCTCTGGCAGGCTTAATGAATATTCACCGTGATAAAGAGTCTGAAACCGCACAGCCAATGCAAACAGCGTGCACTGAAAAACCCTCTCCGTGTCATCCCCAGGATCTCTGCGGACATTCTGGCTTCACTGATCATCCCTAAGCCTTTTTGGGATTAAAAAGCCCATTTAATCTCTCTCTTTTTTTTCTGAAAAACAAACCAAAACCTCAAACTCACACAAAAAAAAAGAAAGCGAATAAAAATCCATCACCAGCATGATAAAATGACAGAAATAGAACTGAAAGACAAAAAACCTGTTCAATCAGAATAAAACTGAACCAGTTTAACTATCACTTTGTCAAACAACCCCAACCATCTCTAGCGACTTCTTATTAAACAAAAACGCAGAAAATTCTCACCCTCTGCCCTCCCATCTCTTTGACCTGCTCTGCATTAATGAATCAGGAGGAACGAACAAAATGGAAACTTGTCCCCACCGAGGAGCCCGTAGCTTTAATCCAGGGCTCGGGTTTAAAGGCAGTACCATTAAAGGGGGTAATTACAGCACACCTTGTGGGAGATCTGGAACCCCCCCTGCTCCAACATCCAGGCACAAAGCAGGGGTGGGCACGGAGGTCACGTCCCGCTCCCTCCCAGGCTACTGTCCACGCTGACACGGACAATTAATTCAAATAGAGATTATTTACCTCATTATAAAAAACCAATCTTACATGGCTGCATTAAAGGAATTATCTCAGCTGTCACAGAGCTCTGCCAGCACATTTTGAGAGATGTGAAAGCATAATTTGATTTGCTTGCTGCCACAGCCCGCTGTGGCCAGAGCACAGCCCGGGGTAAATGGCTCCTCGCAGCTGCTGAAGGAGCAAACAGAGCATGGGGTCTGCAACTCCTCTCACTCTTCTTTGGCTAAAAGACGCTTTTCTTCCCATAAAAATATCGCCTTTTTCAGGTAATACCCTTCTACTGCTGTACTTGTGCTCAGTCCTGCTCCTAGAGGTTGAATTTTAACCCTTTCCTCCCCAAACGGAGGGTTAATCTGCTGCAGCCCTGAGCCTGCGTGTGCACACATCCAGGATGCTCCTTAGCATCTTTTTAGCTCTAATTGAATGTTGGGCCTGAGGGGATGCAGCACTGAATGTTTGTGTCGCATGAAGAGGTGACTGGAGAGACATTACTCCTGCAATATAAAAAAAAAAATATTTTTGGGGGTATTTCCCTGTCTGCAGGCTCACAGTGCCTGTTTTTAAGAGTTCATAGCTGAAAACAGAACCTCCCACCCCCCAAAAAAATCCAAACCCAAACCAACCAACCAAAACTGCCCCCCTCCCACCCCGAAATTATTTTCATCTCATAAATGTGTTTTTAATACAGTCTGGGCAGTTACAACACCAGCCATTCTGCCTTGTTTTAATACAAACAGCAAGGTAAAGAGCAGTGACCAGTGCAGGAAAATGGACACTGGAGCTGGGGGACTGCTCTGCCCTTCAGCACCTGGGAGGGCTGTGGGCACTGGCTGAGGACAACGTTCCCCTGAAGAACCTCGGTGGGTTGGTCTCGATGCCACAAAGGAAAGGCTTTTCTTTGCTTTCATGTCAAACCAGGTGCTACGTAGCCTAAACGCCCTAATTAAATGTCCTTAAATGCCCTAAACTGAATGACTACAGCAGCAAGCAGCTGCCCGGACCTCTGCTGAAGGCTGATTTTAGGAGTGCTTGGTAACACATCCCAAAAAGGTGGACTTTGAGTCAGATCTTGAAAGATTTTTGAGCTTTTTGGCTCACGTCTTTTGTATGTGACCAGGCGTGGGGACGGCACTCTAACCATTTTCAGGAGGCTCTTGCTGTGGGTGGGGTTTGCCTCTGTTATATAAGGACACGAAA